>JAPMAE010005579.1:2346-13086 GCA_036584705.1 Rhyacophila sp. 25_7
CCGGTATATGGAAATAGTTCCAGACGATGAGATTAGTATCTCGTATTTCACCACATAAGCAATTATTCTTATCCCTCAAACTAAGATGATAAGCTTCAAGCTTGTTTTGAAGGCAAAACCACAGTGTCCGGTAAAAAACTGAGAAATCCAATGGATTGAAGTCGATTTATTTATCTCCATATGCTATCTAATGTGTTTTCTAAAGCTAGAGCCTTGGATGAAGCGTTATAGAAATAATATGCGACGTTTTTCTTAGATAAAACATTTCAACCCGCAATCCACGTTCTCATAAGCAAATGCACTCTACAGTGAAACAATACCTTCGTAATATTCATTATTTAGTCAGATAAATTGTCTAACCAGACAATAAATCGCAATAAATAATAAAACCATTCTAAACTGTGATAATAAAATAACATAAATTTTCATTAATTCAATTTTGTTTCGTAAAAACAGAGCTTAGTAAAAATATATATTGCAATTAGAAGACTACCGGTATTGAATAAAATCATTCGAACAAAATATTTCCGGTTTGTTACTCACGATAATGGGTAATGTCGAAAGAATTTATACGGGGCAGAAATATTCGTCATTATTTATGAAGAAGGCAATAGAAGAGGAACGTGATAATAAAATGAAATATTTGATATCGGTCCACTGGTGTCGGCAAGTAAGCTTTATATTGAGCAGAGCCCTACTGCATGGTGGGCGAACTATCCGCGAGTTTTAAGAACATGCGAGAACCAGTGAGAAACATTTATATAGACACAATTAACATTTTAACATATTTTTATCCATGACGGTTTATATAGAATTATAACAACATATTTCATTGTTCATTATTCAATAAATAAAAATAATTTTACGGGATACTGGTAGCTATATATAATAAAAATAATGTTAATATATAAAACACACAGTAGAACTTTCACAACATCATTAACACCGTAATAAAATGTGGTAAAAGATGTATCAAAAGTTGGTATTATGCTATTCACTATAGAAAAGTTGAATAACGAATGTTGAATGTTGGTTTCAATAATGATACGAAACAAAGATTTTGTAGTGAAAATTCGTTAATAAATAAAAACTTTATATTTTTAGTAATCGTAATTATTTAAATATCTCACATAATTACCAGTTAAATAAAATCAAATATAAACAATTTGCCTTTAGTAAGTAGGTAAATTATCTTGTAAGGTGCGATTGATTTAGAACTCTCAAAATATTTGAAAGAACTTTACTAAGCATACAGTAACTGAGCAATCTTTGGAAGACATCGTCAGATAGCATAAAGAGATTCAGTGTAAAAAACTAAAAGAAGGGAGCATTAGAAACAGATTTTTTTTAGTAATTTTGCAGTTGGCCATAGTCAGTATTTACTTATTTAGTATTATGCTAATTAATAAATATTATTGGATTTCATATACATAACAAATGTTAAAATATTTTTTTAAAGTATTTTTATTTCAATATAAACAAATATTTTACAAAAATGGAAGTAACTAGATTAAAATAATGTTGTTATAATATGAAACATATAATAACTAATAGAATATAGAATATTTATTTTGATATGTATAAGCTAAACTTCTTAGTCGATTATTCATGATCGAACTCAAAATATTATGGAAAATTTATTTGGTATTATGACGAAATAAAATTCGAATTGTTCAGGCGACCAAAATCCCCGATTACAACTCTATTTATCGCAATCAAATGATAATATAATACAGACCATTTTATTAGGTAGGGTGCTTAAGTCATTATTTATAAATATTCCGAAATCGCGTGAACCGCAGAACACTATTATGAAATTTCAATTTGACACATTTTATCAGGTCTTGTCTGAATAATGAATATACGGAATCTGAGATATTGTGTACGAAAACGAACTTAGTTGATTAAAACGTATGCCGTGATTCCCGATGAGAAATCTGTTATATTTTTCAAGAAGAGAATTTTGTAAGGTAATATTGTGAATATGATAAATTTGTAAGTCCAAAAATCGTAAATAGAAATAATATTGCGTACTGTTTTATTGGATTCTGATTGTCTGTTAGTTTTAATTGTGTCGATTTTTGACATTATTGTAAATTCTGAATGTTTAACGAAGTAACAAATTATATAAATTTCGATGTTTTTCAATGAGCATAAAATTATGGCTAATAGAGAAATGGTATTAAAATTAAATTGTTCTTTTTCTAAATTAAAAAGACAGTTAAAAAAAACTATATTTATTATAAAATATCCCTTTGGTGTTAGGCAAAGTGATGACTTTTCTCATTTACCAAAAATACAGAAAACGACGTCCCGAGTCACTGATAAGCAAATACATACGAGTATATCTATATTATATCCCGCGTAAAATCAGAAGTATTGTAACAAGTCTTTAAACCAATATACTATAGAATTTTGTTTAAAAAATGCGTGTTTTTTTGTCATTTATACAATATTGAATATTGTTTCAATTATAAATAATTCTATTTCGTCCATAGCCAGTTAAAAACGGGTTTATATGGTTTTAATTACTTGAGTCATGTACGAGTATTAAATGATTTTCTTTTGTTTGCAATGAAAACAGCAAAGTAAATTATAAAATAAATTAACTGCATTCAATAGTTAGGTACTTAAATGCAGGCGATGCTAATAAATCACATTTTTTCCGAATTGTGTCGAGCTTTAAAGAAAGCTCGAAAGAAGGGGAAACGTTTTGGTGTATATTTTGTATTGAAACGAAGGCGGTGTATTTGATTATATGAAAGCAAGTCCGGTCATTGTAAGCAGACTCTAAGAGTTCGTTTGTGAGGTTCCATTACAATATTGTAGTAGATAGAAAATAAGAAATCGACGGGTTCTACTGTACGAGATTTCGTAGCAATGAATGTAATATAACTTACGGCGTAGAACTTATGGGACATTTCAGTAACAGAGTGTGAATGAATAGAAACATAATATGAACAAAAATATATATTTTAATAACATTTTGTGTTACTTCATAGATTGAAAATATTAATACTTGCATACTGTTTTTTATACAGCCGACTCTGATATTTGTTGTTTTAACACGATTTCAAAGAAATAAGCAGAATAATAATCAAAAAAATACAACTTTTACAAAAAGCCCTAAAGTTTCAGCTATATAGATACGTGGATACTTTTACAGATATATGCGCATATGTGTGTAACGCCGTGCATAAAAAAATAGCACGTTTGATTTAGTTGACTGTCTAATTATACTAGTATATGATAACGCGGCTTTAAAATATGTATGACTAGTAATCATGTATTATACAAAGAACTAATGATTTTTTTTAACAATATCCACCCAGAAGCAAAGCATATGGATCTCCGCAGTGTGAAGATTGTTTTGACAGATTTTTATGAGTTGTAATTGTTAGTTGTTAGCTTGGCCAATTAAGTTCGTGTCCAAGTTTCAAACTCAGGTTAAAAAACCTGTCCAATTTTTGACAGATACGGAATTTAAACACAAGGTACTTAGCTCTTAACATGGATACGCTATTCACACACTTATGGTAGCTATACTATTATTAGTAGTAGTAGAAGTGGTAATACATATATCTAGAATGATATATATAATAATATGAAGCTAATTTAATCACAAAAAAGATATCTCTGCTCCTACGAGTCAGTTATATCGCAAGCCTTTCTTATTTTTAGTGTATATTTTTAAAATCTGTCATTACTCTGAAGGGTGACAAGAAAAAAAAGTATCGCACGATGATGATGATTTCGTCATCCCTCCCGTCTCTGAAAAAGCAGTGGTGTTTGATGAACTCGGCGGTAAATAAATTGATAACTATAAATTATTTCTGTACATGAAAAAACACAACGCTGTTTTGTATGAAATTATGTCAATAATGTATTTATATTCAAAAATATGATTCACTAACGAAATATAATAATAAATATATAATCATTAACAAAACATTCTTCAAACAAGATATAAATTTTATTCAGTATATTACTTAGACTATCTCATAACTATAAAAAATTGAGTAATTTTCACCAGCTCTACGTAAAATTATGCATTATTGTTAGGTAACAAAATTTATATTAAAGTTAATCAAAAACTATGTAAATTTTTTTAATGCCTAATATTAATTAGGCATAAATTTGGTACGTGTTTTATTGCACTACGAATATATTTAGTTTATTTAAGATTATAGTTTTTGAACTGTATTTAACACGCAAAATAGTTTTGAATGTACGTTCATGTGTTAAAAGAAAAACAAAGCTTTATTCATTATTTGCATTTTTCAATACCTCAATATACAAATTATAGCTAGAAAAATATATTTATATTTTGATAAGCATGCCATTCAAGGTATGTGCAAAATTTCTTACTGTTTTATTCCTTTATTTCCACCTCTACAAAATGTATTTGACTTAAGCTAGCTTTAGATTGATTGTTTATGAGTATTATCACCATTTCAGTTCGAGATATAACATTTAAAGTAGAAAAATGTTGTTTTTCTTTATTATAGATTTTTTTAAACTTCAAGTTCAAGAGGTTAGATCAATGTCCCGCAAAACAATATATAAGAAAACGTTTAAAAGGAAAAATATCTAATAGGTAAAATATATTGTAATTATCGACATTTTTTGAAAAATTGTATGCTTCATGTGCCAGAAGCGGATTCAAATTCACCTTAAAGAAAAATGTTTATATAATAAGTTGAATGTGGGTTGAAAGTATCGTTGAAAAAAAATCAACACTTAAAACATGTAGTTCAGAAAAACTTTTGTTCGATATGTGTAGTGAAATTTTACTCTGGCGTAAAAGTAGTTCATTGATGTGCTTTACGTTGTCGTACTAAAATATCTTCCACATATTGCCACTAGACGGCACGTTTGACGTATTTGTGATTAATTTCATCCCAAAAACTAACAGAATTTATCAATACAATATTTTACAATAGGAGTCTCAGATGTGCGGGTCATGTTGTAAGATGCTTCGAATCTAGAGTTCTCAAGAAGGTGTTTGAAGAAACTCCAATAGGCACTCGACCCATCGGCCACCCTAAAATGAGATGGCTAAACAATGTAATCTGAGACGAATGAGGAGAGCGAATGACTGGAGTGAGAGAGATAGAGACAGAGAAGCCTAGAGAGAAGTTGTGCAGTCGGCTTGAATGGATTGTAGCGCCAATTTATAATAACAATAATACAATATTTAAATTATAAATAAATAATGTATAAAATTATTTTTAAAACATAATGAGGACGTCACTGACGTGTTCTTTTACAGCGATCGGGGTAGCGGTTAGTATTGTTTAAGTTTTGAAATAGAAAAAAAAACACTCGAATGACTTAAAATACGTAAAGATTTATCGGGTCTCCATCTTTAGAAATAGGCTACGTCTGATTTTGGCAGCCCTAACAATCGCCTTTCTTCAATAGCCACGAAATAATAATTTATTTTAAAATGTAGGGATCACCGCAGGAAACATTTCCGTTATTTGAAGAGGGCGCTCTACTCTTATTAAAAACAAACCATTGCCGTTTCGAATGTATTGTTAAGTACGGGAAATGGAAATTGATAACGAAATGTTATCAATGTAATCTGTATTATGCTATACTATATGATTTTACGATTATTATAATTTTCTATTGTGATGAATACCCGAACTAGAATATAAATATTAAGATATATATATAACAGTGGAATGAAATTTCGGTAGAAAATATTACTCTGAGCTTTTTGTGTTTCGTTTAACAGTACCTTAATTTTGCTTGTAAACGATATCGTAAATAAAAAAATATAAACATTTTGATGGTTATACAGATGTTTTAAAATGTAATCAATTTCATTTCAAACTATGAATATCACTATATAAATATGAATATGTCACAGTTTTAAAACATTTTTAGTAAAAGACGTGTTGTATAAATTTATTATGTTATGCATAACATTTAAAACATTAAATGAGGGGTGCGGTGTAAAAAGTTGGTAACTCACAATGAGACAGTTCTGTAATAATTTCTGTTGAAAGTTTCTTACCTATTTAAAAACATACTGAAAAAGTAAGTTGGGGGGTTACCAAGATTACTCTTTAGGCACCTATGGATTTTTTCAAAAAAAAATCGAATAAAATGTAATTCTACCTAAGCTTGGCTTATCAACTATCTACACCACACCCCTCAATTATAAATACAATAAGTAATCGAAGGAATTGAATACTTCATTTTATATTACTTTGAATATTCATATATCTATAACTAAGACGATTGACATGCTTTTACATTAACAGAACTGTCAGCGGACAAGACCTTAAAAGGGTCGCTGATACCGGCGTGGGTGAGCGGCGGCAGTACGGGAAGCGGCGGCACAGGAACTGCGACAGCAGGAGCGTCAGAATCGGGAACCGCCTCCACCGCTACCCCCGCAGTCGCCCCCGCCGCCGACGCTGCACCCGCTGTCCCCTCTAATCCGGCGCCCCCCGCCGCCGCCGCCCAGGCCGACATTCGACCCGTCACTCCTCCTCACGCTGCCGCATAGACGTCCCCCCTTTCCGCGCCGCCTTCGACCGATTGATGGCCATCGATAAAATGAACGAAGGAGAGAGGAGACGCCAGTCCGTACGGCTCAATCGAGGCTTTCAAAAATAGTTTACATCGGTTGACACCCAGCTCCGCTGAATCTGTTTGATTTTCTAGTATAACCGTGTTCATTGACTCTTTGAACAGGCGTGGACAGACTGCTCTATTGAATAGATTCCATCGAAAACAATCTTTCTGATGAATCAAAACAGTCTGCGGGCCGTGGTGGTCAATTTTGTTATCAAATGGTCCTCCTATCGATCGATAATTAAAAGTAATCACGTTCTTAAGGAACCGATGAAATGTAAATATTCAGAAAGAATAAAACGATGAAGTGCAATAGTTTCTGTGTTTATTTCCACAAATATTGATTTCAAGATATCGAAAAGAAGGTAACTGGAATCGATCGCATTTTGACCAAAGAATTTATCTAATTGTCTCAGGTCTGGGACTATCGCATTTCCATCTCATTTGAAATGCGATCTCGGCGAATCGATTTGATTGCAGGCAGCCAGAAGAGCGTATTAATATAATATATCGTGCCTTGGTAATCAGCGTGGACGGACATATCGATGGATGCATAGAATTCGTATCGATTGCGTGAGGAGCCCGGAATCGCTTCACAATTCTATATTATCTGTCGGACGACGGTGAAGACGGACGGGAGAAACTGAAGGATCGCAGGCGCGGGAGATTTGGCGGGAGAACGAGACATTTCGCTTCAGCCGAAACCTCGGAAGACGTTTTGAGTGAGCGCGTTCGCTTTTATGGAAGAGACGGTGACGGTGACAAATAGGAAAATTGATTAAATATTTTCTTCTGTTTCATATATTATTCTCGAGTCGACAAATACAGCGTTCCGACGATGAAGTTTTCCATGACTCGCTTACTATAAATAACTCGTTGAATTCGCAAGGTTCGCATTGCGCAGTAGGAATGACCCACGTCCCGTCCGCGGGGCTTTCAATTCTTTCTCAAACTGCACACGCGTATCGAGAATGTATCGTTTTTTATTCTACAAGCTTCTTCATATTTGGGTGTGCTAGTAAAAAAATATCAAATTATAGAACGTACGTTAAATAAATTATGTGCAGAGAATTGATGTATTACAAAGTGTACTAGAATTTATTTGATAATCTCCGCATGAAAACACATAAAAATACCGAAAAACCGTTGATCTGATGTCGCTTTCATATCATAAGATATTGTAATATTGTAAAAAATAAGCGACTCGTGTCATCTTTACTGTCAATGATATGTTGGCCTTCGGTTTTCGAAACTTGTATGCTTGTTGATTTATCTAATGTAAATATTCTGCGCACTAATTTTTAAGGCAATGTAACTGCAAATGTTTTACTATTTAGCGGAGAAATTTTCATCGTTTCATTGTTTCATTGTTGACATGTAACGGTCGAACTTCAACTGTCACCTGAGAATTTATCCAAAATATCTTATCGAGTGCAATGAATGAGCTGTACAACGTTTGTCTATCCGCCTACCATAGCATTCGGCACATCAGTGATGCCTATATATCTCGCAAACCATTAAGTGATGTGACAGTTTTACAGATTCTCATATCTTTTAACGAGACTTTTAATCAGTGATACCAATTACATGTCCCTTTTCGCATATAATTATTTTTGCGTCAACTATTTGAAATGTCAACTGATCGAGTACAATTTATTTTGTCCACTGTGGATCGATCGATCGTCAGTGTTTAATCATCATATTGAAATAATAACACATTTTTTACATATCATTTTTATATGTAGACCAGCTTCTTTTTGAAATATTAAGATTTCATACCGTGCGACACCTCTAATGTAAAATACCGTTTGTGAAAATTGTAAGTGTAAAATGCTCGTATTATTATTTCAAAATGAAACACTCTGAGACGTGTCGAAACGTATTGTCCTCCTGTTGAAGTTAAAAAATAATCGTCGTAAGGGCTCGTCCTACCCATTTAAATATATTAATGAATTGTAAGAAAAATTGGATAGTATTATAAAATTGTGGACTAGTTGATGAATATTAATCCCGCCGCCTCGCGGTGCGCTGTCGTGATAGAATGCCTGAATTGCAATACCGTATTCAATGGTAACACCTTCCGTGTCATAATTATTTTCTACTCCAACAGATAGTGTATTTAAGTAAGTAGGTTAGAACTTGGGAGAAAGGGTAATGACTCGATAATCGGACCTCGGATGAACTCGGACGTGTCGTTCGAGTCTACTGCGCGTATCGGAAGACGTGACTCTCTGAAGAGAAGATTACGGATGTTATTTGATCAGTACGAACCCCCAGATTTTCAGAACGCTTTCTTCAAATTTCCATTCGTGGAACTGTTCGCTTTGTTCGCTAGCCCGTACACGTACGAATAGGACTTTTCTACATTTAGATGTAATATTTTTTTAAACAACCTTCATGCGGCTCGTCGGTCGATCTGGCCGTTTCCTCCCCGGCTTGAAATGCTTCATAGATTTGTAATAATATTTTATCTTCGATAACTTGTAAGATTTCCGTTTGAATCTATAATCTTTCCACTCGCATCGATCGCAGAAAACTCTACATTAGTAATTTTTATATAAATTTAATATGCGGTCACACCAGCACTGTGAAAATTTAATCCTTTACAAAAATATATAAGTTTCGATCGGTCATACGACAGGTCCACCTCTCGGATTCTCACTTTTGCCGCCTCAGTTTGAGGAAATATCTGCAACACCTCGAGACGCGATCGACAGCGCCGGTCCTTGTGACCGTTGAGTCATCTGACGGAACAGAATGGAGACCTTGGCGATCGACCGCCGTCGTTCATACGGTCATTTGAAGTTGCACTTCGGTTGTGTTTGTCGACCGCCGGAATGGAAATGGAAAGAGACAGGTTCGGTTTACTTTCAGGACCTCTGTGTTTTTATTGTAAATTATTTAAGTTTAAATATAAATTGATATCTATTATAAAAGTCGACCGTTTTTATTATTAATATAATATAATATAAAGATTCATGAGAGCACTTAGGTAATTATTGATTGTTGTTAGTATTTCTAATTTTCATAGTTGTCGTCAGAAATAATATAATGAACACGATAGCGGGAGTAAGTGTACTGGCTTGTAAGTGTAAATATTATAATAAAGTGATTATAAAAGAAACCCAACAAGTTTTTTTATTGGCTAAGGAACACTTCTCACGTAACTATTAGCCTTATTCCTAATTTTTTAATTCTCTCTCTCTTCTGTAAATTGAGGATTTCAGACCGTCGGCTCGCATTTATCTTTTCGATTCGTTACACTTACCCCTGCTGATCGGATCGATTGATTTTATTCGCTGACCTCCTATGCTACTTCGACGCTCCGGGGAACCGTAGCCGTAGGGTGAAGGATATATTGTAAATAAATTCACTCAGTCTTCGGTGTCGCCCCGCAGTTTGTACATTATATATTACAATACAATACTCCGCTCGACAATACTTCAAATTCGAGATGAAGTTAGGTAGAATTTACGTGACCGTCGTCAGTTTGCTTTCCGTCACCAAAATTATTTTTTTATTCGCATGACTGATTTCTCTCACGTATTCTTATGAATTTAAGACAACAAATTTAATGGTAACGTAGATCAATGTTTGACTCCGGTTTTGAAGGTTGTTTTTATGTATCGCAGCCACCTGATTATCTCTCCTTCCATTTTGACTTTCCTATTCCGAACTCGACAAGAGCCAGAGCTCGCGATAAAATCGGTGAAAATTGATTAACGGTGGGTTTTTATCAGGTTAATGTAACGGTATCTTACTATAACGCCGTTACCCGTTCTTCCTTTTCCCGAATGCCATCCTTTGCGTGTTTGTAAATAAATATAATTATTATATTAAAAAATGAATGTTTCCATTTATCATAAATGGACTGGGAGGAATTTTATGGAACGTCCCCGGAAAGTAAACTTATCGTTAGCTGCATTTTTTTTTCATTAAGACCGCCGTAGCTGAGAATGAATTTTATATTTTATCATACTCGTATAGCAAGCGGAACTCTGGTGTCGTGCTAATTTTAATCAAAATTGGAAACAATCTTTAGCGTGCACACTAATAATTGTAATGATAATAATATACAAATGATATAATTCAATTTGGCCTTCTTATTTTGATACCTACAGGAGGGATGGGTGTATGCGTGCGTGCGTG
>JAPMAE010005582.1:0-11153 GCA_036584705.1 Rhyacophila sp. 25_7
ATAAAAATAAGACTTCAGCAAAGTTTCATCGCAATCAGATTACTGACAAAAGAGACTATAGGGATCATCGCCACAGACATTACTTTATTTATATATATATATAGATATATTAAGTGATTTCAAGTAGCAAGATCCTTTGAGTGTAAATTACTGGAGGGAAAAGGCTATAGACAGAAAAATTTATAACTATATTGTGTAGTCGGCCATGGTATGGCTTGAATGGTTCGCACTACTAAATAATAATAATATATTATATACTCGTATATATATATATATTCACCCTTGTAGGTAAGTAAATAGTACATACTGCTTCTGACTCACAAGCCAAGGGTTCAAATCCCATAACTGGCAAAAATTGCACAAGTTTTGTATGTGCATTTGAAACCAGGACACGGACCAAATTGATGAGCTAATAACTGACAATTATTACTCGTAAAAAATCTGTCAAAACAATCTTCCCATTATGAATATCCGTATGCTTCGTTTCTAAGCGGATATGGTTAAAAGGAAGTAAAGAATGATAAATGAAGCCGATTAACTCGATTCAAACATGAAATAATTTCTCATAACAACTTGAATGTAAGTTCTTTTCTTTCTTCAACAATGATAGCAATATATTTCAAACAAAAGTTTAAATATTTTTTGCCGTATCGATAGAATTATGTACTTTAATGAATTGTTTTCTTTTTTCCAATTATTTTTTTTTATTACATAAAAAAGTATGTAATCATATTTACTTTTAAGAAGTCAGAATAATTTAAGTACCCATTTGATAATTTTAATATTGCAAATAAAAGTGTTTAAATATATGGTGTAAATACCTGAAATTTATTTTTTGCATTTATAATAGGCTATTTATTCTCGATAAAACCTCTTTTATTATTTTTTTAATTGCTTTTTATTTGTGAAAAAAAACAAGACTCAATATCCATACATTTCTAGGACGTGACAAACCTTTTGTATAGATAAGTGAGGCAATTGACATAAGTTTATTAATTTATGACTGCATTGTAATTATTAAAATCAATATGGGTAAAATTAAACAATACAATAAATAAATCTCTTCTTTTGAGGACCTTTGAGAACGCACACTACACTGAATGAAATCTTCTACGTAGGACAAAGTTTAAATGCTTGGGCGGTTACAGGGCCGCAGGAGGGGGTTGAGTTTAAGGCTGATTCTAGTTCTGAATTCGCCTCGCGTGCCCGGAGTAATCTAACTTTAAGGAGATATTATTGGAAGGTGAGATGCATAACAGCAGCGTGATGTATGTCTTCAGTTCCCCTCCTGCAAACTCATATTCAGCCCCGAGAAACTGTTCCAACTTTGGCAACGCTTTAAGGAATCGTGTTTCAATTGTTCTATGATTCACAAAAGTTGAGTAATCTACTGAAATTGTAATAAATTATCATAATTGTATTTTATCTTATGCGTATAATAACAGACATTTTCCGTACTAGGTGAGTCCTATTATATAAGTAATTTATATTCTATCAATATGTATTAGAAAGTTATTATGTTGCAATAACAACACAGTTTTAATTTTTTTAATATAAAATATATATATATAATAATAAACTATATGTATAAAAAGTTCTATTACAGAATTAGCTAACCTAGTATTAGAATTTGATGATGATGATAATCTTGTGAGGTATTCAGTATGGTTTGAGTATCTTCCAGAGTGATCAACATCGTCCACTCAAGACCATCCCGGTAGGAATCCGGCCTGGCTTACTCTAAAGACACTCATAATTAAGTCGCTTATTTGTAACAAGATTATATACTCGTACATTAAAATCTTTCTCAAAACACTAAGTAACGTATTGTTTTATAATGTCGCAACTTAGATGGTCTTTTTTGTGTATTGCAATCATTTCCACATTCACTCATTATTTTGCACAGTGCTGTTCACTCCAAACTCTCGTCATTAGATTGTATAGTGAATGTATCATTACATTACGTTACACTTAAGAAACTCTGGATGAATTCTATCTTCAAATGTGTAAGGGTAAGTAATGCACTATTTAACGTGGTAGAAATCTGTATGTACTTATAATAAAATCATCAACGTTAGAGAAGATCCATTGAATACCCGTGCGGAATTTTATTGTTTCTCCACCAGACTCCAAAGAGCACATCATACATAACTATAGACTTTACAATCACGTTTTAAATCAGGAACAAATGATATGATAAAATGCAATAGAATTAACACTTAAACTCCATTTACGGATCACCATTTAAAAAAAGGTCTCGCTCTAAATTATTGTACATCTCTAATTTAAATAAAAATGGTATTACAAAACACTTTAAATATTTTTCATATATTGAAATTATACATAACTACAACAAATAATACTTATTAAATATGGATTATCTGAAAAGAGATAATATTATCATGTGTTCAGCCACTATACACAAGACCACGTGCAACGCTCTCATTTAGCGCTTTTATCATCAAGGAACACATATTTAGCGCTGAATGGAGATTTTTCGTCACTAATAATATTGTGTGACAATATTTTTTTAACACCACAATATAGAATACTGAAAATATCCAAAGTGCTGAAAAATATTGCTCACGTGTCGTGAAAAATACTTTACCAGGTTAGACGAATTGCGCTTCGACTAGCGACAAATTGTTTGTATTGAAATTGAACTCGGAATATTCATCATAGTTAATGTCGCATACTGATACATATGTATATACATATATAAGAGTTAAGTGTTTTTCGTGTTTTTTTTCATATAAAAATAAACAAAAATTGACTTAATAAAACAATATGAAAGACGTATCATTTTAATGGTACTATTTAAAATATATGATTGATAAATGATCAATTGTTTATTATATATATTTAAAAGTTTTTGACAAATATTAAGTAAATAAAGATAATAATGATAATATTTGAGCTTTAAGTAAACGTATAAGCAGTAACTTTTTATGTTAAACAACAATATCAAACAATACGTATGAGCTTGACTACAAGGCGACCCGATTATAAAGTGACACCCATTTTTTTCAATTTACTCTGAAAAAGAATTAATATTCGGTGATCATTAAAGTATTGGAAAAAAATGTTAATTTCTGCTAAAATATTTAATAAGATAAAATACTTAAGTAAAAGTAAAAAAGTTTTCTTGTGCCTTTCTTTTGAAATATACAAGTCTTTTTTCAAAATCTGTAAAGTCGAACATTATTTTTAACCACACCAAATTGTCGACAACCGTACAATTAATGTTTTTTTTCTACAGCATACACTACCATAATTTTGAAATTTGATTCGTAGTATCTGAGAATTCATTGATTGATTTGATCTTTTAGACTTCTTGTGTTTCAAAATGGTCATTTATAATACTTTTGGGGATGCAAAAATATCTCAAACTATCACAACACGAAAAAAAAACATCATCTAAGAAAATTTCGCAATGCGCCTGTAATGTGTAAACAATACTACCAGTTGAACGTATTCATAAAAATGTATTCAACTAGCTCATTACGAAGTAGTGAATGTATTATAATTGAATTTCAAATATGAAGAGATTTTCTATTTTTGTGACGCTATTTAAAATAAATATTTTACTTTGTATTAGGATTAAAATAGTAACATAATTATTAAAATAAAATTTGACCGATTATAAAGCAGGACTAAATATTTACAGATTTAAAAATAAACGTTAAAAAAAAGCCTCGAGATTCAAAAGTTCTGAGAGTTGTTTACAGAATATGTGATATGTATTTTTGTCTTGTATATGTGAAGTATTTATTTATCTCAAAATTTTATTGTTGTGGACAACTAAAATTCAAAAATTAAATGTTTTAACTTTTTGTTGTTTTTAGACAATTACAGTGAATAATAATTGAAAAAAAATACTTACTACAATTGGCAGAATACTTTATAACTCGTCATTTTGAACATTACACATACACAGGACAGTCACAATATATTTAAAAAAAAGTACGTATCATTTTACATTATAACTGTTTGGTATTTAATTTAAAACAAAGCAAATTACTCTTTATTATTTATTTAATTTTATTAAAAATAATTTCCCATTTAAAACAAATATATTATCAATAGTTTTGAAATAATATTTTAATTGTTGCGACACTTTTATATATTCTAGGTCAGTGATGGTGAACCTTTTTGAGAAATGGATCAAATTTTGTTCATTATTTTTTTGATACTAGCCCGTGGGTCACTAAAACAGGTTTGAAGGACCCGCCAGTACTCACAACCACGATTATGCTCGGTCACCTGCCTGACCCTTCACGAAAGCAATGTTTCGCCCCACATTTTGATTTTAAGCTTGCTCGTAGCGGAGACACACGGGATGGTATCACCATGCACAGTATGCTAGATGAAAGGATTTTAGAATAAAAAAGAATGAGTAGCAGTCTGCTTCGGCATTCAGTCCCTGGTGGTATTCGGTGCACTATGCACCCCGTATTGCTGACGACTTAGTCAGTCCGACTACCCAGGCTCGTGACCGACGAGTCATTTTAGGAGTCTGCGCAAAATTGCTTCCCGTAGGATGCCGCAAATTTACTAAAGGCCTTAATGTTGGCCTCGATGGATACCATGTCCGTGTGCCCTATAGGACCCGTGTAAGGGCGGATCCTGGTGAACAACTCCATATGTGATGAATGCATAAGCAGGCACTCTCACAAGACATGCTCAGTAGTCTGGTAGTCGTGATTGCATTTACAGTTTGGCTTATCTACTAGCTTGGCCGCAAATTTGCAATGACCAGTCAGAAATTGACTGGTATAATGAATGGGTGTGAGTCTTTTCACCTCATACCTCCATTTCATATCCGAGAAGAATAGGTGCGTTTGTTGTCCAGAGCCAGATGCCGTTCATTTCTTCTGCCAGATAGATAGGGCTGTCTCAATGACTAGATTGCTTACTTCCTCACGATACGGTTCTTTTTCAGTTTACGTAGGAGTCATCCGAGGGTCACTAAAACAGTGGTGTCATTTGGAAAGCGCAGGCTGTGCTAAAAAACTAGTATGAGTCATACATAGATAAATGATAGAAAATCATTTAGCCAACATCCATTTGGAAATATTGTATATAGATAATGTATATAAATACATATATATATTTAATATTTCCGATTGTCTTTTCTCTCGTTTTTAATATAAAAAAATAAGTTTATAAAAATGTACACGTTCGCCATCACTGTTCTAGGTCATGAATGACCGAGCAAAATGCCTGCAGACTTATCGTTTCGAATTCTTTTCTGTCTACTATCAATGGTGCTATTAGTCATTCCGGATACCTCATGTTGTTATTCGCTGATATTTTCAAAAGTTGGCTTAAAGGAAAATAATATACTTAGTTATCTTAAAATATTCTTTTAAGACTTTTCAATTCATTTTAACTGACAATCGTCTTCTTTGTGTCCTTCTAAGATATTATTTATTACTTTAAGGTTAACTTACTCGTCACGAATGTACTACCCAAATTATAGTTTTCATTTCTTCCTTTAATTATATCCACATAGCATATGGATTATCACAATGTGAAATTTTTTTTGAATGTTTTTTTACGAGTAATAATTGTCAGTTACGAAGTAGGATGTTTACACAACGTATTACATAAATACATCCCTTAAATGAAAATACTATAAAAGTTGTCAAAAAGTACATAAAAGGTATCAATGAATATTTTCTTTAATGCATGTACGAATAAACGTAGAATATAAAAGATGACAATAAATGTTATAAATAAATGCAGTGTAATATCAGTGCACGAGCCCATCAGAAAATTATGCGCCAGTCGTATAGGGTACTCGATGATATTTCGTTGGCTATAACTCGCAAAAATTGTCCTAATTCTGACATCAACGTCAACATACTTTTTTATTTCATTGTATTTTGTTAGCACATAATTAATTTCAGATGCCTGGCGCCAAAACGGCGGTGTTCAAAAAAGTTACGTACCGGTCAGCTATTAGCTCCATCAATAATGTATGTAAAACTAATTATTCTTTTAAAACATGTTACAAAATAAATATATGCTGCTCAAATGTTTACTGGTAGTATTTCGTTTAAAATTGTCACATTAATTATAACTGCCAATAAAACGCTGTAATCGGGTAACAGTTTCTAAGATAATTTAAAAGGTAACAAAAACTCACGTACTCGTATTTCAATTCGAAATCTTCCACGCATTAAAGCCACACTGGCATTAATGGGCCGCAATGAGAAACGAGGTTCACGTTACAGGTAACAAGACATAACTATTGATCAAGCGGCTATCGTCTAATTGCACCGTTTCCAGGCAGATCACAACTCGGCCGCCTACTTTTCATTCCTACAGCGTGGTTTTTCCGCCCAGTCTCTACCTTTACGGCCACCCTAAACCGCCTGCCGCTCCTGATTCAAAACGCTTACGCGATTTAAAACCATGTCCATAAAATACTATCAACAATAAATTATTACAAATTAATTATATTTTGATTAATTTGTTTTTTTAACTTTATTTTAAAATTTTGCGATTCAATCACGACTTTGCTTAAGCAAAATGAAAGTAGATTATAAATTACATTTTTCCCTTATACTATTGTATTTATTCGATTATAGTTTGAATAATTTATATATATATTATTATTTGTTATATATTATGTGCTATCGCCTTCGTTAGGTTAGTGGATATTGCGTGTGCCTAGCAAGCGAGGGTCATGGCTTCAAGGCCCGTACTGATTGCAAAATTTTTCAAATGTTTATTCATTTATATTGTAACCAGAACAGGAACCCGAAACTGTTGAGCTAATAATGAACAATTATTACTCATAAAAAAACTATCAAAACAATTTTTATATAGTGGAGATCGACATGGTTCGTTTCGGGGTGAATATGGTTAAAAGAAAAAAATATATTTTCATTTGTATATGGTTTGATAATTTGCATGTAAGCAATAACTTACTACAATAAACTTTACCAATAATATATCTTCTATTAATACGAGTGTTGATAGCTTTAGATATGTGGAGTTGCACATCACGGGAGACGGTATTTCGCAAAGAGAGCTCGCTATCCGAATAGGACTTGCTGGGGCAACCTCCAACTCTATGCGAAATGTCTGGAATTCACATGTATACTCGGTTTAGATACTCATGGTGCTGTTCAATGGTAGTGAATTATGGCATCTTACGACGTTTCAAAATAACCGTTAACTGAGATTCTAAAACAGATGCTTGAAGCAAATCTTTGAAGTGCCATAATATGAATACACGCGGAATGAAGTGATAACGGAACTGACTTTATAAGTTTTCATCATATTCAAAGTAAAGATGAGATGTTGGACTTGGCTTGATCATGTACTGAGAATGGCTAAATCACATCTTAACCGAGTATACCTCTGTTTTAAGCCAACTGGGTTCCATTGCCACTGAATATCATACACAGGATGTATTCGGCAAGTTACGGCATACCAGCATGACATGGGAGTATACAAAAAGACCAACCAGCGACAAGGATTCATGGAGGCAACATATTGTGTCAATGTATTCCAGCTAAGACACGTGATACGGTTTAAGAAGAAAACGCAGAAGATGAACACCATGTTGTTAGAAATTACACTAAGTACTGAGCTTTTAAATAATACTAACTTTCATATGATAATAATATACACACACTATTCTGCTATTTTGAATGTTATATTTGTACACGTCGTAATGAAAATTAATCAGCCGTATGTTTGTTTAAAATTGTTTTATTGTTTGTCTGTAATTTTCTACACAGATACCAGTTGTATTCTAATATATACCAAATTTAAAAAGAACCATTAAGGTTGTTTAAGGCATTTCTGATATTAGTTTAATGGTTGATTTTAAATGTTACATAATAATTAACCATAGTGATTTTATACGTCAACCTCTCCAGAAGTGATTTTTTTAAATTACGATTACATAATTAGGTGAAGGTTTTTAAATTTAATTTTATTAAATGTACGAAATACTTTTATTGTGTAATGTATATTCAATTTATAATTAATATGTATAAGCATTTTATTGATTGGTGCTTGACGTACATATACGTATATACTTCTTCAAAGAAAATTTTGAGCGGACGCACATGCGCGTCCATACTCCTGGACAGATTAAAAGTCAACTCATCATGTAAGTGCTTTATTTTAAAAATATATGATGAATATAAACTTCATTTATTTAAAATATTTTAATGTGCTTTTGTGCACATTTTTTATTACGTCAATTTTCACCGTTTTATGTACTAGTATTCCTGAAAACCTTTTTAACAAACTAAACGAGTTTAACGAATTTTCATTTTGCGTAAAAACATCGCCAAACAGTTTTTAATGATGTTATAAACACTTTCTAAGGATAATGTTAGGCAAGTACATCCATTGAAAAGCTCTCAATACTGTCCTTGTACTGAAACACTTTGTAACGCTAAGTAGCTCGTAATGTAAAAGTTTGAGAGGTTTTTAAAACGCTTTGCAGAAGTTAAATCACCGTAGAAGATGGATGAATATATTATAATATGAATTTAAAACGTATATTCTCAACGCTTATAAATTTTGAGATAGTTTCTCGAAGAAGCAAAAAACGCATAATTTATATTATTTATCAATTGTGACAGCGCATCCGACCATAATATCGAAAGTTGTAGATTTGAATCTCGTATTTTATTCATTCATATTTATTGACAGTTAAACAAATATTCACATTATATAAGTCATATATCTCGAAGAGCATATTAAATTTTAATTAAACCTTAATATGATGTAATCACCTAAAAACATGTGCAAAAAAACATATTAAATTATCTGATTCAATAGTTTATATTTACAAAAGGTTTATTTATATAATATCTTTAAATCAATCACAATTATAGAATTATCACCATTTATAAGTATTTCTTTAACATCATCTAATTTGATATCACTTCCTTATTATATTTTAAGTATTCTTTGCACTTTTCTTACTATTTTGAAAAACCGTACTTTTTTCTAATACATTTTTCTATAACACAATTTGAAATAGTTTTTCTACAAAATATGTATTGAAAAACGTGTCAAAAATGATCCATATATATCATATTATAGAAAAGGTGTGGAAAATTATCTGTATATGCAATATTCTTAACTTTTCGGTAAGAATTGTTTTGGTTTTTTAACATATTTTGTGAAAAAATTACGTTAAATAATGACAATCATTTTTTACTTTGTTTCAAATTTGATTAAGTATTTAATTAAATGCGTTTTTTTATTAAACATGTAATAAATACCAGTTAATCGAGTTAACTAAATAAAACATTGTAGTTTAAAGACTCTATACTGTTAGCATTAAATTGTTTAACTCGCTCCTATATAATAAAATATAAAATGTTTACCATCAAAATTAAAAAATATTCATTAAAAAATATATTATATTTACATATTGTCATATAATTAAAATAGTAATTCTTCAATTCGTTTTGTATTAAAACTGATGGTCTGTGACTAAATAATTAATAAAACTACTTAAAAGTATACGTACATGATTAATATAGTAATATATTCTAATAAAATATAAAAAAAAATCTTATCGCTTAACGTGAGTTGAACTTTGCCTAACAGTTAACTGAAAGCTCTCACTGGCAAATGCAAAGCGCAGCACTGTGAAGTTTGATTTATCAATGCGAGGCAAGCTCAAATCACGATATTCTTTTTAAATAAGCGAGAAACTCTCAAGGTTTGTGAAATATTTGAAAAAATATATTAGGTATATACATTTTGAAATGAATTTTTCAGGAATATTGGAACAAATTTATTTTTAATTTTTAAGTACTTTAAAAAAATTTGCCTTTATACCTAAAATAATAACTAAATAACATTATATTTTTTTCAGCCTTAATTTATATTGTATTGTTACTGGTAAAAAATATTATAATATAATAAATTTCAACATTAGTAAACATATTGACTCTTGTCAATCAAGTTATACTCGTAAATTAATTGACATTTTTTTCGTTATTTAAATACTAATTCTCATAATAAAAAGAATATGCTCATACATGGTAAAAATATTGAATTAAAAATGTACACTGGCTTGTTCTTAATAAAAATAAATTATTGTGTTTTATACTGTTCATGCAAAGATTAACGCAGTGCTATTAGCTAAAACGTAAACAGTTGTTTCATTGTTTTTCTTACAAGATGCAGACTTCAATGAGAGTTTTTAAATTTTCACATAGTTATTAAGTAAGCGGCAAGTTGAACAAAGTTCTTTACTTTTATATTACCACTGTGAAAGCTTGGCGGTAAAATATTAACGCTACTTTGCAAAGAAGGCATAATAGTGTTGATGGTTTCTATTATTTACCGTGTATTTCCAACGGAACTAGCGAGCATCTTTGAAATGTTTGTTTGATATTAAAAACACAACAATTCAATGCATTTTTTAAAAGATAAAAAATATACTCTATATTGAAAAAATATGTATTGTTTTAAATTCATATAAATAAAATACTTCTATTGTACAATGAAAATTATATTTTTTTGTTTGAATTACATTAAAAAAATATTTTTCATCGATACTGTGTAACAGTAAGTGTGGATATATTAGATACTACTACTAGTGCGATAAATAATTCATCAACATTCTTGTTTTCACTATTTTGCTTATAAATGATCAGCACTGATTCAAAATACACTAAAACATTTGTAGAATACTGAACATGTAAATTCACTTATTTGAAAATTAAATTTTATTGTGATAAAATACATAAAAGTGAATGATTAGCATTTTTAATATACATAGTTGTATCGTTATATTAACAATAATATAAAATCTGAAATTAACAAAATGGAAGAAAACCATTAAACCAAAAATTATAATACAATCTTCTACTATTTTAAAGATAAAGGTTTATTAATTATTATTCATTTAAACTCTGCTATTTTATAAACTTTGTAATTTACTATTAGTTTGTATTGATTTCAGGTTTTGGTTTTAACACTACACGGAAATTGCATCCAAATAAGGGAGTCTAAGAAGCAGGTCGACCTGTCACTAATTGCAATAAGGGTTAGTCTACGTTAACTAATATCTGATTCACAGGAAGGAAGCCTGTTAGGCAACGGCTGTTGGGAAATTTAAACTTTGGTAGCTACCCTTTACTCAATTTTCCGTGTCG
>JAPMAE010005588.1:211-12163 GCA_036584705.1 Rhyacophila sp. 25_7
ACACTATCCACTCATCTACGAGGGCAACAATAGTACGTATAATCATTTAAATCTTATTTTTTTTTTAATAATAACGGGCATATTCACTCGTATATTTTCACAATAAATTTATTCCACTTCAATAAATGTTTAGCAAAATTTGTAGTATAAAATACAATTTGCAATGGATATAACAAAAAAATATCTAATATCGACACTGTAAACAGTTTTTTGCATTTGCCAAAATTTTGTTGAAGTAGAATAAGTTTACTTTGGAAATATACCCCTCATATATTCAAACACTTTTATAAAAAAATATTTGAAAACACAGCTACAAGAAAAAATAAAAATCAGTTTGATATACATATAATTAAGTTGTCTATGATTTCAGTATTATTTCATAAATAATACATTTCTACCAAATTTAATTACAATAAATCTTTCCTAATATATATATTTTCTGAAAATAACAAACAGTTGAGTAAGTTATCCGATCATAACTGATTTAAACCATGCCATAAAGAAAGCGATTAATAAAAAATCTTTAGGTATGACAGTAAAACTTTTCTCTCGGTTTTACGTTTTCTTTGCGTTGACCTAAATTGGAAATACTTTTCCCAGCTGGAGGTAATGCTTTTGTCTTGTATTGTTCTCAATTCAAATTGTCACAAAGTTGTTTTTATAACGATATTTTGGACTTTACAAATCGCATTTTTATAGGGAACATAATATTATGATATTAGGGTGAAAGTTAAATATGAAAAACATACTTTTTTGTATTACTATTTTGTCCTATGAAAAAATACATATTATTTATAAATCAATAGCCCACCATTATATGATGTTCAAAGCCTATGAAATGAAATTAATAAAAAAGAAAAGCATTAATAAAGTGAAATTTTTTTATGTACATAATCGTAGATCCCGACACCATAAATATTACTATGACAGATTTATTTAAAAGTAATAATTCTCAAATAATTAATTCAGTGTCATGGTTTCATATCTTTTTCCTTTTAACGATATCAACTCTAAAATGTAGCACATAAATTTTTACAGTCTAAAGATTATTTTCACAGTTTTTTACGAGTAATTATCAGTTATTAGCTCAACCAATTCAGTTCATGTTCTGATCTGAAATGCAAATGAAAAGGTGTGCAATTTTTTCCACCTGCTGAATTGGAACTCTAGACCCTCAGCTCGCGAGTCAGATGCACTATCTACTTTCCTACGAAGGTAACGGTTTAAGATGCATATACTAAAAATCTGTTATTTTTGACATCAATCAATCAAATTCAATATTTTTTTAAGAGTTGAAAAAGCGGTGCATACATCATCTATTACGGGTGTGTATTTATTTAGTCACAAGTGGTTAAATATCATATATGTCATTACACCATACTATATACTCATAAAGTCATCGATAAGACGCTTTTTATATGAAACTATTTTTTTAAAATAATATATTATATTGTTCATTTAAAAAAAGTAGCAAAACAAAATACTTTATTGACAATGTTCTCTTAAGGAAATCCAGACCAAATTGATATTTTCAACGTTAATATTATATGACATATATTTTTATGATTAATATTTGATAATAATTAGCTCGATTGTCTGCGTTCTGGTTTTAAATGCATATGAAAAAACCTGGAAATAAATTACCGGCTACGGAACTTTAGAACATCAGAATACAGATTAACAGATGCAGCAATTATCTAACGACTAGAGTCATTCTTAGACATTCTTCACTAGAAATGTAGAGAAGAGTGTTGAGTTCTGTTTAGTTAATTGAAATAATGGATATATTTTAAGCTAAAGTAATTATACAACAAAATTATGTACCGAATTAGCGAGATTAGTTTATAACGTACCGTGATTGGACAAATAAAGCATAAAATAAATACCGAGGCTGTAGTTTGAAACAGAAGACTCGGTAAGCATCAGCTACGCGGTGGAGTAAGGTCAGAAAAGCTTTGTCTGGGGAGAGCTTAGCTCTGTTCGTTTATTGCGAAAGCTTTCCCATATCACTCCACCTGGGAACACTTAACTTTTTCAGAATAAATGTACAAACGTAATACAAAGCTCTTTTTAATCGGAAGCGTTTAACTGTAGGTCGTGTCGTTTTATGATGCTATTATTTTTTCGGTTATATAATATTTGCGAAAGTCAATATTATAACTTTTTTAACCTGCCCAGGCTTTTTGGGTACAAGAAGTGTAAAATTCGCTTTGAAGAAGTATAGACGTATATGTACGTCAAGCACCAAGTAATAAAATACTCGTATATATTATTTATGCATTAAAGCTAGATTAGTAAAAAACTTTCATCCAATTGTGCAACCGTAATTTAAAAACTCACTCCTTTTAATAATATTTAAATTTTATTGTTATATTAAAATATTAACATCATTTTAATAGATATTTTTAACATATACGTTCAAAAATTTTAAGAACATTTTTTCTGTTATATAATTTTCAACTAAGAACAAAATTTAAAGTAATCCCTATTAATATTTTTTGTCCACATTGAATATGAGAAAGAAAAAACTCATATTGTTTCTTTTCTTTTTTTTAACTTTATCCACTTCGAAACGAAGCATATGGATCTTCACAAGACAAAGATGTTTTGATATTTTTCCGAGTAATAATTGTTAGTTGTTAATCAACCAATCTGGTCCATGTCCTCAAATAGATGATTTCAAATGCACATAAAAAACCTGTGCAATTTTTGTCGGCTGCGGGCTTAGCACCCTAGACCCTCAACTCACGAGTCAAATGCTCAATCCACTCAGCCAACTTATAACTTCTAATAAAATTTTTACTAAAAAATTGTCAGTTTAGATTAAAAAATATATTCGAAATGAAACGGGTTTCGATTTTTTACAAATAAATTATATATTGTGAGAACAAATGTAAAACTATCTTATATTTTAATATAATGGGTTTCTATTCAAGATTGACAGATACAATTGATGCTATAATTATAAATATTAATAAGTAAATATTTTTTTAATTTAAATGAATATTTTATTTTTTAAGAAAAAAAATCTTGAATAATGAATTGCCATCGGTAAATCAGTGAATAGTGCATTTTCCTTTATATTCGAGTCAAGAAATTAAATTTCGCTTCAGTTAATTTTGCTATACGTATCAATTTTAATTTAATTAAGGTATTTAATCAAGCATTTGAGATTTTTATGTTTTATTTTGTAATTAAAAAAGCAATACGATGTTATAAAGATATATAGCGTAAATATTAATAAGAAATATTTAACTCAATGCACTAAATATAATATAAACAAACATTAAAGTCTTAAACTTTGAAGAACTTAACATTAAAACAACCATGAATGAATGCAAAAAAGTTTTTATCAAATAAATTACAAATAAAATTATGTACGATGTATAATGTTTAATGCGATATTTAACACTTAGCTAAAAGCATGTATTAAATGTATATTCTAATAATACAAGCCATTTCTACAACAAACATTCAAACAATAATTGGGTAATACCCTATAAGTTCGAAAAGTTATTGTGCTCGTAGCGTGCATGCATGAACACGTATCGTTGGGTGAATCTATTACTGGCCGGGGATTCCCTCCATTATACAGTTTGTTATAATTCAATTTTCCAACAACGGATACAGTCAGTAAGCAAGACGAATTTGCAATAGGCGAGTTATGAAATATATTTGAAAATATTTTTTTCACAAATAACAAATAGTTTTACGTAAACATCGTATGCAGTAATATTTAAAACATCTTCCAATATTACTTTTACAACTATTGTCGAATCGATTACATACTTCGATTCTTGACAAATGAGTGTTGGATATGGCAAACTTGTATATAAGTCAAAATCCAAATGCGGGAATGAATAGCAGACTGCTATTAATGCTTATACGATTAACTTATACAAAATTATTCATCCTTACACCGGTCTGTAGAGCACTCGGACAAATTATTTATCAAAGCTAATTTTAAAGCTTTTTCAAAGTTTGCGGCAAAGTATTTTGGGTAGATTACAAAACTGACTTGTTAGCTTCGAGCTTATACAGTGAGGTTTATTGAGTCATTAGTGCACTAGGGCATAGAACATTCATGTTACAAAGGAATGAATGACAATGCAGAGTGTAAATTGATAGACATTTTCTTCTATAAATTTCACTCTTTGCACCAATGTGCATGATGAAGCTATTTCGTGTGGCTCCGCTAAAATCAAAACATTTAGTCAGTGTTGAAAAAACGACTGCATGTACTGACCAGTCCTTGAAAACCTATTTCATATAACACAATTTCATAAATTAAGGCTTCAAGTTTCAACCCCTTACAGAACTCCTTCACGGTCACATTATAATCTGGAAATTAAGTTTTTTTCAATGGGATTTCAGACTCGAATAGACTCTTCATCATAAAGAGTGCCATATTTATACGAGTATGAACACAGTGTGAATTTTTACGTAAATGTTGATTTTTAAAATTACATATACACTCCAAGATGGAGCATAGCGTGAAGATTTTCTTAACATTCAATTTTTTATGAGTAATAGTTGTTAATTATCGGCTCAACCGTTTTGGATTCCTGTCTTGGCTACAAAACAAATGAATAAACATTTGAAACATTTTACGGCCAGCACGGGCCTTAAACTCGTGACCCCATTTGCTAGGCGTACGCGCTGTTCACTAGCCTAACAAGGGCGACTCAATGATGAAATGTTGTTTTTTTATTTTAACATATTTTTACTATTTTATATACAGGGAAAACGTTTTTTTAATAATAAAAATAAACGTTAGCCCTCATTTTAAATTAATATATAAAAAAATTTCAACTTCCGTACATACGTTTGAATAATTTGATGATTTAGAAAAAGTTTGTTTTTTAGTTGTAGTACTGATCGTCGTAAGTCAAAACGTCAGTATTTAAGCGTTAGCTTTATAGCGATCTAAATGATTCTATATTGTTTCAAAAACTAATATATATATTTTATTTTGAGATAATATTTTTTTTTAATTATCTGAAAGTTATTACAGTTTCCAATTTGTTTTAATAGAACGGTATTATTACTAACCCATCAAATATGTTCTAATTAAAATTTGGATGCGTATATTGGGAAAAGTTAGTTTTCCGACAGTAGACTGATTAAGAGTGACATGCTATGATGCGTAACGTGTACTATAATTAACGTTATATTAATATTATAAACATATTAACTTAGTTTCTGCAACAATATTCAACACATATATAGGGTGCGGCAAAACCAATTAAGCGGTTAGGAGTCGATGCTCGGATGGTGGTAAGAAAAGGTAAGTGCAAGTGATCTCATATTTCTTAAGTTACCACATTTCAGTCGCCATGATAGTTTGGATTGGATTACTTCGTTGCATTGCCATGCGTACGTATTTTGAAAAGAACCGATCTGCGATCGTGGCGCAAAGAGTTTCTTGGCATTCCGCGCAAAAATGCCGTTCATAATGCAAATACATGATTTGAACATTTAAGATTTTTTTCTTTGTGAATATAAAAAGACGTGTTTAAACGTCGGAGCTAAGGAAGCAGATTACTAAAGAAGTTAACGCCATATACCGCGATATTTGTGAACGAGCTTGTACAAAACTTCAAAGATCGTCTTCAACAGTGTGTTGCTGCTAACAGTTTCCATCTTGAGGATATTATTTTCCAAACATAATGATTATAAATCGTATCTAATGCTAATTCAGAAAATAAAAACTATTTTTTCTTATATATCCTATTACCGATATATAACTCTTCAAAACTACTTAATCAGTTGTGCTCTAACCTGTACAATAACTTAGTAACCTGATGGATTCTAATGAAGTTTATATAGTACATACAATTATTATAGAAAAAATATAATTATTAAAAAAAATACTTGCAAAGGATAATCATCGTAATTATGAGTAATTTAGTTTTTATTTGATTAACATGACAAGTAAATTATAAAGATGGGATAACAATTCATACCAATTTTTTTACTTTCTTGATCGACAGTGAGTTTACTCAGTGTCGCGTAATGCGCTGTTCTTATTATCAATTGGTCATTACTACAACGACACGTTTTTAATATATTTTTCTACAAAATATAACATAGTTGTAATTGTATTTTGTTCATCTCTTTTAATTTGAATCAGTACGGTATCTTGACTTGTTCATTTTTGAGTATCTCGAAATTGTTAATTCAAGTTTCATCGCGGAATTAGATTAAATTTACATCGAGTATGTTATTATTTTATGTAACTTACATGTGTTTATAAATATTGTATTTAAACTGTCCAGAAGTGAGTTTTTTCTAAACTACGGTTGCACGATTGGGTGAAAGTTTTTTCGTTAATCGAGCATTAATTTTGAATTTTATTAAATTAATCTAATACTATAGTATAATATTTATTTGATGATTAAGACGACTATTGTATTACTTGGTACTTGACGTATATGTACGTTTATACGTCTTCAAAGCGAATTTTGAGCTGACGCATATTCGCGTCCATACACCTGGACAAATTAATCTATAATAATACTATGAGTTTACTATTACTAAATGCCTTCCATAGATAATGATCATGGTACGCGAATCAATAGTAAAAAAATAAAAAAAAGAATTTTAAGTAAATAATTTACGGCTACACTTTACTTTAGTAACCTAATTTATTAAAAGTCTTAATATTTAAAACAATCTAAAACTGTCTTTTTCAGTTTAATTTTCATTGTTATCGACTTAAAGCTTTTGTTTTAGCTAACATAACCTGATAATGTCACTTAAATTTGTATTTAAAAATTCAGACCTTATAAAATAATTGTTATTTACGAATTGTTTCATTTAAATTTGAATTACCAAAAAATACTACAACCGTTTAATTCCGTAAACAGGCTTTTGTGACATTATGCAAATTTAAGTAACTGCGTATTATATATTTCCAGTACCTGTCAGTTTGCTAACGCAAAGGTTGGAAACAAAACTTTTGCAAATTTTGTTGAAATAATTTGAAGGTGTTGCAGAATAATTAAACAGAGATTATATTCTTCAGAGAGACTTAATTACGTAAACTTTATATTGGGAAATTGGTTCTAACTTAGGTTTGCTGAGAGAAAAGTAAATACTAATCAAAATGTTAGACTTGGGAACATACTTATAACGAGTGGGTCATATTTTAAAATAGTTCACAAATCTTCTTTTGTTGAAAGTATGGGGTTATAAATGAATTTATATTGTAGATAAAAGATTTTTGCCACGTACTTGATTCAAACATAATAGATGTTTATATTTAATTACATATCTATACCTGGAAGGGAAACTACACGGTGTCAAAAATGATACTTTTTCACTATGGCTGTTCAGAGTCGTTTTAGTGTTGCTTTCTTTATGTTTAGATAAAAACAATTAAGGCACAATAAACGTGTTTTGTAATGATTTTTAATCATAGTTACATTAACAAAAACGAAAATCATTGTGATTATGAGTTAGTCTTTTATTTTATTGATAAAAAAATATTAAAGAAAAATCATTAAAATTGACGGTGACCGCTATTTTTCTTTCCAAGCAAACCTAGTAGGTCGTTTGGCTTTCAAAATCATAAACTGGATTTCGATAATAGTTCAACATTTTCGGCTTAACTTCTTTTGACAGAACGTGTATTTAGTTGTGTTTATTATGATTCTTGAATAAAACCTGAGAGTTAATTCTTTTTGTCTGAACATGCTAAAAATTGATATTGTATAGTTTACTTCCCAGGTACAGATAAAAACTGATTTAATGGAATAAACTAAAAATTAACTGTACGCTAAATAATTGACCAGTATGATTAAATAAATTGACATCAAGAAATAAAATTTAGCGAGTTATATAATACTGGCACACATTTGAACAACAATTCAACAAGATTCTAAAGATAGCTTGAAAAAATTTAGTAAAAAAGTTTACACAGTGAAACAAGTTTCAATGAAATGATCGTTGGTATAAAAATAATTGATTTCATCAATAAATATGTAAATATTAACAACATAGAAGATGAAATATTCCTTTTCAACTTGGAGACATCACAAAAATTATTGTAATCCCACGTTAGGTTGCTAAGTGTAGAAAAAAGTGAAGCACTAATAAAAGTAATATATATTCGTTTAAACGATGACCATATTTCACTTCACAATTACTAATAGAACGGATTAAAATCCATCAATGAAAAGAATGCAGTCTACCTCGATTGAACGTCTACGATTAAATCGTGTCTACGGCGTAGTGTTTGTCGTAGACTCGTAGATGCTTGCGGATTTTATTAGCAGGCTCGCACGTGACTCTATCTAGGTTAACGGTCTACTATTAGACACTGACGGATTTAGAAAGGAATTGATTCAAACTAAATATTAAAAATATGTGTTTCGTTTCAACTATACATATACAGATAGTCATATAGAATTGGTATTGATTATCTTGCAGCATTTGTGTACGAAAGATATGTTTGTTCTTACTTTTTACTTTTTTGAGAGAAAAACGATAATTAACTATTTTATGTAATCACTATTTACTATTGAAATTTAAAACTTATTTTTCAGGGCTTAAAGTCAAACAACGCTGTCTACAAAAGTGCAACTTTACACGGAGAGTCAAAAAATGTTTTTTTTTTATTTTCTTAGAACCCAAAAATGAGATGTTTATTTAAAACGTAATATTCAAATGTTATAATTTGTTCTTGTTGGATAATTTGAATTGTCTTGTGACAAGAACGCTAACAGCTTATACAGTTATTTTATATTAAACAAAAGTAATTATATGTAATCAGCGTTAAACTTATAGACGATTTAAAAATACACTAGAAGAGATTGACATGTCGTTGTTTGAAAATTATAAAGCCAAGAACGTAAAATATTACTATCATTAATAAAAAAATGCATTTTTGTGGATAATGTTGTTTGACTTTAAGTCTTTTCCCAATTGAAGAAAAACATCATATTCCTTATGTGTATTTGAATAAGCTTTTATAATAATAAGCACACAGAATAAAATCAGTGCATCTGTACGTTCAGATTATAAGTATGTTTTGTAAAAAGATAAATTATATAAACTTCAATGATTATTATGATATTTCATTACAATCCATTCTTATATATAGCTTCCTCTTCATAGTTTTCTGTAATTTAAGATTTTTTTTCTATTTATTCACACTCAACAATTTTGCATTTTTCATAATGCATCATTAAATACTATATTAATTTGTAATTAAATATTCACATGTTATAGAAGCTTGTTTTAATACATACATTAATAAATATACGAGTATATTACATATTTAACGGATACTTTTTTAGATATATTTTTTTTAAATAGCAGAAAACGACTCAGTATTTTCATATTTTGATATGCGATTACAAAAATAGAGAAAACACAAATACAGCACACATTTCATTTAAACTATTCAGTGATTTAATTCCATATAATATATAATTAATACGAGTATTTTTGTATCATTGGTATTATTTTCTAAAGACGCAAATAGAGAAATAATAATAAAATGAAATCGTAGTTGTTTGGTTTTCAACGTAATTACGTAGGTAGTTCAAGACGTGACGAAGACGTTAAAAGTATATTCTCGCTATACAGTACGCTCACTCCTACTCTCTAATATATTTAAAACTCAATGTCGATATGAAATTTCAAGATTATGCTATGTTCTACCAACCTATTAGAACCACATGTGCTGCAGGTCAAATTGATCCAATTTGGATACAAAAAGTTTACCAATATGTCACGATAGCAATCACCAGTAACTGTTACAGCATTGCTTTTAGTATCCTTAAAGAAATATAGCTCAATGATGCTGCCGAGCTAAATTGAACAATAATTTGAACAAAGCATTTTAACAACTTCAACATATTATTTCGGTGTTATATTGTCTATAATACATTTGTTATTGACCACTTTCAATGACTGTTAAATATTAACTGATAAATGACAGCTAAATCAAAATCGGCTTGCAACATAAAACGCACCCTGTACTTTGCTATATTGTAAAAACGGTTAAATATAGTTTTATTTAAAACTATACACAACTAATTGAATTTATTATACTAAATAATAAATTAAAATTATAGATTTTTAAAAATAGTTGATCAAAAATAAAAGGTGCATATTTTTTTAAATCTTATGATCTTTTATAGTAGGTCGATGTCCCAATTTTTGGTAATAAATATGGAATTTCAACAGCACATACGTGCTAGGTTTAGTACAATTTTAATTTACAAGTTTATCGTTTTATTTACGACCATCCAAAAATATAATAAACAAATATCATCGATTATTTTGTAAAGTATTATGTATTTTATATTAAAACGTTTAAAATATAGCAAAAATACTCTATATGTAATAAAAATATATACAAAACAAAAAATAATTATTAAAAATTCTTAAACATGCGGTCCATCAATCATAAAAATATTAGCTGAAAGCATATGCATTTTTTTATTTAACGTGGTCTACGAATTCCATCATATTATGATAATCTTACAGATATAAACCGAGAGCTTTCAAATAGTGACGACGTCCGACAAATCCTAAGCTGAGATTATCCGCCTGATGTTAATTTTGAAGATAGCAATGAAAATTGAAACATACACTTTTCATTTATCATAAAACGTATACGTATGCACTACACAAAATATAAAACTTAATGGTTTTTTTTTAAAACTGTTATAATTTTATTCTACAAGAGCTATCCATAAAATATGTTTCGTATGCCGATTAAACAAAAAGTATATAAATAAATTGTATATCGTATTGTCAAGTATAACTGTTAAACTATTTTTCCATGTAATTTTCACTATTAATTAAGCATTTGTCAAGTTTTTTATATGTCTCCCCCTCTGTCAATAACTTTATTGTTTGTGATAGAAATCTCGTAACATTCTTCACCTCGTCATCATCGTTGAACTACCGACTAGCAAGAAATTATTTAAGACCAAAACTAGTTACAGATTCTTGCCTTAGAGCATACCTAACTAATGTATTTCTTTAATTATTCCATGTATATCTTAGTATTTATAATGTTGTATTGGCTTTTTTAAAAGTTTTTATAGTTTTAGATAATGAATAAATGATATACGAGTATATATACCCGTAGATATCATGTTTTAAAAATGTAATTGATTTTTAAAATATATTTGTAAAAAAACTGTGTTAATGTTTCACTATAACAGTAAAAATATATTTATATTTGAGTTTGATTAAAATATTTGTGTATTGGATCTCTCTATTACATTCTTCATATGTGATGTTAAATATCGTATAAAGCTGTTTGTATAACGCTGTACTCCTATACAGTTTACTATATTCCAATAAGGCAATAACGTTTTGATTACCAATAATTAATAAAGCACTGGACATTTTATGCGATAAATGAATTTAATAAGACCATACTTAATAACTAGTACCATATTTTTACGACCATATATTTTACGATAAAGTCGTGGATGCGTTTTTTAGTGAAAATTTAATTTACCAGATGTAAAATGACCATAAAATACGATGGCGATTTTGGAAAATTACAGCTGATTAATAGCCTCGTAAAATGAGGTTTTTTTATTACAGAATCCACTCAGTAAAATTAAAACCTAAATATTTGAGAAAAAAAAATGTATATTTCCAGTATAAGTTAAGTCAAATATACGATTTTAATTACTGTGCGATGTAATTATTTTTACCAATTTTAAATGAAACACTTTTTAAGTATTTTTTTTATTTATTTGTTAAAAGTATGTTTATAATATTTTTTCTAGGTTTTACTTTTGATTAAAAATGAAATATTAAAATGAAATTTTTGTTTTTTAAAAAATATATTATATTAAGTAATTTAGTTCAGGGTTCATGGATGCATTGAAAATACATTATATAGAAAATCATGATATTTATTCTATCAAACATACCATATCTACTCCTGCTAAGCATATGGATCTTCATAATATG
>JAPMAE010005591.1:2931-13073 GCA_036584705.1 Rhyacophila sp. 25_7
GTTTTTTTTAAGCTAATCAACCATTTTCAATCTTATTTTAAATAATTTAAACAAATTTTATTTTTCTTAAATTATTACAATTTTGTTATCTTCTGTGTTTTTTCATTTTTATTTTTGTGAATGCATTATTAAAACTTACGAGTTACGAGTACACCACGAATCATATTATATTTTAGTATTTTTAACACAATTTGAAAATTTTAGGATAAGCCTGTGAATCAATATATAATTTAAATGCTCTTATTCTGAGTGAACGATTTTTATATATTTCTACTTTTATTTGCAATAAGAAACATTCACCGCATTGAACTATTTCCTATGGTCCTGCAAAGTTTACGATGGCAAGATTTCACAAGAACACAACGTTTGGATACGTAATTGATAAATTTAAAAAAAATTCAAACACTTACATATTTTAGATTAAGTAGGATTTAGATTGTTTTCAAAAGAAAAATATTTTAACAAATAAAATTGTTATATTTTAACAATCTATAAAGTGAAAGTTTTTCTCAAAAATACGTTTTTGATATATGTAAAATTGATTATGCTTATTCGAGTTAATGTTGTGGAGAGAAGAGGAGCAAATAATTGAAAATAAATAATTTAAAAAAATTATCAAAACAATTAGAATAAAATATCTTTATAATGCATATTATCATTCTACATGCCTAATAATTTATTTGTAATTGAAACATCTATTTTTTTGGTTTATATTTAACATTTTTAAGAGGTATTTTATCATTGATTTCGAATCCAAATAAATCGACGTTGTCCAAAATTTTTTTTAAATAAGCGAATGCCATTTTATTACTCATATAATAAATTATTTATTTGTATTTGCATCCTCATTTATTTCTTATTTTGTTTCAGTGACAATAGAAATGATATTGCGATCAAACCACTCCATAGTACCTTTGCCATCGACATTTTCAAACCATATATTATTTTTCAATAATCAATGATCAATCTTCAAAATATAATAAATATATTTTTACGATGAGAAGTATTTTTCTTTATTAGTAAACTAGTATTATTGGTTGTAATTTAGACCAAGATTTTATTATTTCAAGTATATAAAACAAAATCATCATTTTCTCTCTCTAGAAATTTATTCACTTCAGTGAGAGAGAGAGATAAAGATCAGTACAGTGAAACCGTTTCATTGATGATATAACACTTAATTTTTCTACCACAGATAATTCGGAACAGGATAGTCGAGAATACCTTTTGTATAGTATTTAAACCAAATATACCATTTTTTATGTAAATGCTTTACATAAAGAGAATACTAGTTATTTAAGTAAAATTATGTCAGGTCTATACAAATTTTGAAATATCATTTTCTTTTCATGTATTAAAAACTATCGGTATTGAAGATTTTATGATATGATCATAAATATTAGGGTCTTATTTTTATAAATATAATATCTTAAAATAAACATATAATAATATAAGTATATGGTATTTGATTGATAAAAATATATTTTGTTTAAAATGTAAGCATATGAACACACATGGTGAAAAGATAATGCAATATATACATATAAGAAAAATATTGCAAACATCATTACATTTTACGACATACAATAGAGCTTAGAAGCTCTGTTAGATAAGCTTTGATAGATAAGTAACATTGTTACCCCTTCATACTAGTAAATTCGTCTTCTCGCAATATATTTGAATCAAAATTTCTTATCTTTATAATGCTATTAGTGTTAATTCCTATTCAGTTATATTTGTTTAATACACGTGTTGATAAAATAAAGTCATTTTTTTATCAATCTGTAGAAGTATGCACGAAACGCTGGTATATTAAAGGAAATATATGAATTTCAATTGAAAAAATCTCTATCAACTCAATTTCATTATCATATTATACGTTATAGTTACCCAACAATTGCGTTATAAATTTGTTAGAATGATTTCCAAAAAATATAAAAAGTATACATGCACATTCAGTTGTACTGCGTATATTATACAGATTACGTTTCGTTCAAAGAAAATTTTATTATTTCGTATATAAGAGAGATAAAGGTAAAAAAATACAGATTTGCTTTTTTATATACCTTTTTAAAAACTTAAACAATATCAAAATATACTGTGCATATGATTTCTTCTTTTGTATAATTTTCATTTCATTCAATAGTTATGTATTTTTACAAAACAGTATGTGACTTTTCATATGTCAATACATAACGCCCTTATATGTAGTGAACAGCAGACTGATTGACAAACCTACAGAAATTGAGTTGACAAACGTTGCGGAGGTTTTTTATTTTTCACTTTAAACCACGATATGAACCAAATTGGTTGAATATATCATTTTTATTGACAATCTTTACATTTTGATGATTTAATATATATGATTCATTTTCAAAATGTAAAAAAAGTTTTTTTTACTTGAGACTTCGAAGAAGAATTATTAAGCAATCTTTTTTATTTTCTTAACCAACTTACGTGAACATTATTTTTAAATAAATCATGTGACATGGTAGCATATGATTTAAATTCCATCAACTATGGTCTATAAAATCAAAAGAAAAAGAAAATGCTATACATGACCCCGCATCTAAAGTTGAGGCGTAGTTTTCTTTTATCATCTCACAGAATTATATTTACATGAAAATAGTTTAGTGGAAATCCATATATGATGATATCAATAATATTGTTTATACTTGTGTCTTATGCCATTTATTTTGATAGCATATTTTCATTAATTATTATCATTGTGGTGTAAAACCAAGTATCTTTTCTACAAGTGCCGCATAGCCGATTCAGCAGTTTTGAGGAGTTATAACAAAGCAATGGTGATATATATAAAAAAAATGTTATTTCCAAAATGAACAGCACATACCAATTGTAATCATCATGTTTGGAAAATAATGTTTTCAAGCCGTCAGCAGTAACACACTATCGGAGACGATGTATGAAGTTTTGTAGAGCCCGTTAATGCTCGTACATATCGTGAGATATGGCATTAACTTCTTCAATAATCTGTTTTCTTAGCTCTGGTAGCGTGTAAAGGCGATGTTAATGCACATTTTTTTAATAAATCACCAAAGAAAAAAATCATAAATGTTCAAATCTTGTCTTCGTTTAAGCGCAGAATGTTGAACCATCGCTGAAAAGCTCTTTGCATCTCGATCACAGGTATGGTGTTTTCAAAACACGCGCACATGATAAAGCCTTGATGTACTCCAAATCTAAGCCATGTTATCTACTGAAATGGAGTTATCGTCAGAACAAAGAGAGATCACATGCATCTGCCTCCTCCCAGTACCTAAGCACATAATTGAAACTACTGCATCCTATAGTATTAAGTTGAAGAGTATTATTTTAATACATATAAATAAAAAATAATAGCGAAAAATATGATTTTTTTAAATTATTTTCACTACAAACTTAGCCAAATATGCATAATAAGATTGTTCTTTGAGAAATGACATTGTGTGTATTGTATGATAAAATATTACAAGTTTTGTTGATTTTAGATGATATATATAATATAATATACTTATCTACTTAACAAAGGGGTGGAAAACTTATGGCCGTCTACGCCTATTTACGCAGCCTTTTAACCACATCTATTGCACGCGTTTCAAAATAGAATGATATTGTTGTTGTGATTAGATTGAATTAAATATTTTTTATGATAATATTAGATTTTTCGCAAGAAAGTGACGACACTGCTCAAAAGACTGATCATTTTTATGTGCAGCGTGTTAAAAAATTCTGTATCTCTAGCCTAACAGATAAAATATATTAAATTCAATTAGAAGAAAATAAGTACTTTTTAAAATTATATTTAAATTATTTAATTATCAGACAACATATCAAATTCAAAGTAATCGCACTGTTTGTATTATTTCTAAATATTACACACATTAAACCCATCCTCTACCACTTCCCTGTGGTCAGAAATATATGAAAGAGATATTTTATAAGAATCGAAAAATATTATAAAAAACGTTCCTATGGTTACTTTATTAGCATGCATTTTGTTTATCCACAAGACGCAGTGAGTTGGAAGGAACTATAATAGAAGTAGTATGCGCGAGTCCCATGTTGAATTTCATTTTGGACGTCAAACTTCTTGTTAAATTCAGAAAATAATATTTACAGATTAAATATATTATCATAGCTACGATTTTTTATTTGTATAGTTTAAAACTAATCTGAAATATAATTTTTCGTTGTCTTTGTAATTTTTCATGAATTTATTTTGGACGCTGAATTATAGAGACCTAACCAATTTTTTTCTAGAGTCTTACAATGATTTGAAATGGCGATGTTTAATATATTATAATATGTAATGTATTGTCAGATTGCAACATTTAACTAATCGTTAACACTGTATACACTCTTTCTTTATTCCGTAACTGTAAACATTTTTGAAGTACCTAATACTTAAAGTTTCTATCTAGTGTTATTTTGTCTGGTGTGAACACGTATTTTTAAAGTATGTTTTGAATAATTGTGTAAAAAGAAATATGGAATCCCAACTTTTTCTGGAATACTAAGAATTATTGTCTCAAAAATTAAGCTTGTTCTTGTGAACGTATTGGCAGCCTACTTCCGTCTACAAGTATTAATAATTACTTACTCGCGTATTATATTGTTGCTTTATTAATACATAAGTTTTCTTTGATGTATAAAATTATAATACTGTATTGTTTACGTAGAAGTATCAAAACTATCTTTGTGTAGTATATTATTCATGATATGTACGCACATGGTTAGAATTAAGCACGTCGCGTTTCGAGAATAGATATTCAAGAAATAGAATAGAGAAACGCAACACTATATGGGTGCGCAAATAAACTGTTGTTGAAATACGCACACATAACAATACGAACTTACCAATGAAGGAGTGATTCTAAATATTTAATTCTCTTCCAGAATATATTATATTTAATATCAAAATACTAAACATTCATTAATTTTAATAATTCTTTCACATGTCTACGTATTGGCCTTGTATGTGAGTAGATAGTGTATCCAACTCAACACCCCGAGGTCTAGGGTTCAAATTCCGTTGTTCGCAAAAATTGCACAGGTTTTTTCAGATGCAAATAATCTCTAAATTATGAAGATCCATATGCTTATTTTCAAAACGGATATGGTTATATTATATAAAAAGCTACAAATTCTACATTAAAAGAGACTTACTAGTACATTGATTAGAAAAAAGTATAGCTTTAAGAAATTAATCTATACACTTTTTTATTTATCCCGTATCTACGCTGAAACTAACTATTTGAAATTTCGTCTATTAATTAAATGGATGGAGTACTAATCATCAGTTATTAGATCAACCTTGGTTTTAATTAAATACGCACGAAACCACTTGTGCATTTTTTTTAGATACCTGATGTGAACCTACAACCCTCGGCTCGTAAATCAGACATGTTATCTACTCACATATGAAGGCGACGATAATGTCTAGAGACAAATAATTTATATCATATTAGAAGAATTATCAAGTGCAGAGAAATTTTACGTACTCTTATTAAAAGCTTTATTATACGATAGTTAACATCTATAATTTATTTCATTTGTTGCCAATCAATAAAGAAAATTCATTTTATCGAAATAATACTATTTTAATATTAATTTTTAACTGAGAACTGTAAAATTGAGTCTATTCTATAAAATTCAATTCAATAGAGAACAAAAAAAAAACTAATATGGTACATTTGAAATAGTCTCAAAAATTAGAACTATAAGCAAACGAGACTACTTGAATTCGATTTTCAAGCTTTCAATTAGGTAAAATCTTAATATGTGCCAAGGATAAGGGTTAATTTTACATTTTTGTTTTTTTTTGTAAAATGTTAAAATATTTTAAATAAATTTTTCTCGGTATTCCCCATAATAAGTTTTTTAGTTTATAATTTCATTTTTTTGATGGTTTAAGATTTTTGTATCATTAAAAAATCGAGCTTCACTTTTTAATGGATTATTAGCTAATTTTAAATAATCTCAGACATATACCTCATATTAGAAGTCCCAGTTATTCGATTACAATATTATTAAAATATTAAAGTTCGAATTTATAATACTCTCATATTATTACTTTTTAAAAAATATTATAATGTAGTATATTCATTATTCATGTAGTATATAAACATGTTTGAACTCAGGGCGTATATAAAACTAAAAAAATATAAAATAAACGTTTACTTTAGAATTACCTTGTTATATCTTTCATGCTTCCGAATTTTATATCAGCTTTGCATTGAAAGAAAATTGTTATAAATCTTATATTTTTTTAAATAAATTAAAAAGAAAAACTATTTGTGACACCACTGTTTTTATACAGACAACATTATATTCTTAAGCAAAATCGCTTAAGTCGTTCTATTTGCTATAGCAACTGTGATTCTCTTTTGTTCGTGGATTCATATCCATTCAAACTAGACACAGAGAATGACAAATTTTAGAAATACATGCTATTTTGAGATATAATAATAACACTTAAGATTATGTACAATAACAATTAAGAAAAATATAACTTATTAATAATGTCAGATTTCAACAACTATTTTTAAGGATTACAATTGAGATTTTGTACTTTTTAAGATATACTTGCCTAACTGTAATATTGTCGATATACTGGCAAAATATGAAACTATTTTGAGAAAGTTTATTTTTAAATATTGAGTTTATTACATACATTTAACGATAATATATCAGAGCAACTGGGACTGTAAGTCTTGTTGATATTTTTTTCAGAATTAAAATATACTTAGAAATACTTTATCTGATCTGCCAAACAATCCTTTGTCAGTTTAATGTGTTTTTTGCTAGCAATAAAATATTAAGATACATTAAATTAAAAGTAAATATTGCACAAACTTTCGAATATTCAACTTTATAAGTTGTACTAGTTTTTATGTGACTTTAAATTGTTGGCAACAATCTATAAAATATTTCAAGGAATGAGTTTTTATTTGATTGATTTTTTGTTGTCCTTTCTTTTATTGTATTATTTTCAATGCTTACTCATAATACATACTTGTATTAAGGAATGACTGTTTATTTTAATAACTAGAGAAAATTAAGTTTTTATAAAAGATTCTATATATTGCACAGTGTAGTTTAGTATTAAAATATTCAAAGTACCTTCAGCAGACATTTGGCTCATGGGGCATTCCCAGATACGATGGAGTAATATAATAAGAAATGAAAAACGATTGAGTATAAATGATTGTAATGAGATAACTACTGGCAGAAAAACCTTAAATATAGTTGTTCAGTTACCCACGACCCTAACTTTTATATATTGTAGCGCCATATTATTATCATCTTACTAAAATGGTTTTAGTATCGAATCAATAAATACATAAGTAATAAATTGCATTGCAATGTATTAATGTCCTAACACTTCAATAGATTGTATGGGCAATTCTTCTTTGGTGGCTCAGTACACATACTTTTTGGTTTTTAGAGTCCTAGGGTTACCGCTTCGATCCTGTCATTTCCTGTATTTGTAGTCAGAAGATAAACTCAAAATTGATAATTTATTAATTAATGACTGTTAACAAAATTAACTGTAGTGCTAAAAATAGGATAAAAAAAAGCTCGTCGGTTGGCTGTTTGTCTTGGTATTACGCTTTTTTTTACATAAAGTACCTTGTGCACCCGATATTTTTTCAACTCAATCAGTTATACTCTTCAAGTTGACTGATGATTGTGTATCTTTATAGTGGCAATCAAGATTTTGTCTTAGGGATGAATATTTCTATCGCCTCATATTATTGCAAAATATACTAAAATATGTTAATTGTTTATCGCTTTTGGTGGGTTAATGAGTAATGCATTTGCATGTAAATTCAAAAGTCATGAATTCAAATCCAGTTATTAGCAAAATATTCATTTTCATTTGTTATGTTTAAAAGAAGATAATGAACATAATTGGTTCAAGTAATTAATAACTGTAAAAAATATACACAATGTAAAAATTCGTAGGCTCCTTTACAAATCAGGTATTTAAAAAACGTTTTTGTAAGTAATATTTTTCTTTTGTTCACACGAAGTAAAATTTATACACATCTTTGTTAAATATATGTCAAAGAACTGCATTAGATGTAATTATAAATAATACTAGACGTATAGTTATGTCCGTCCTATGAATGTTAAATAGAAAATTATTTTTAATTACTTGCCATTTTCGGCTTACCAAAGCTTAGTCTATAGTTTTTAAATCAATTTGTTACTAACCGTGATAAGATATAAATATATATATGTCATGGAAATTTCATCACCACATCATTAGTGATAAACTGTGTAAGTGTCGCTTTTTGCATTGCAGATAAAAATGAGTATATTACATCTGGAGGGAAACTACACTATGTCAAAAATAGTACTTTTTCTCTAAGGCTGTTCAAAGTCGTTCTGGTATTGCTTCCTTCGGACAATATATAACATAGTGTAAATTCTTATCGTTATAATCTTTTTTAGTATGACTACAATATAATTGAGTATATCATTGAAAAAAACGTCGGAATATATACTACATAAACTATATATTGTAGATATCTCAATATTGGCGAAAACTGACATAGTGTATTTTACCTCCTAGGTATAGATATATAACTGCATACTTTATATATATATATAAATTATATATAATATTACTGTTATAAAATTGTTTATTTTTATTTTTTTACGCTGAATGGTGTATTTAGTATTTAGTATTTAGTAGGAAATATGTCTTATTATACAGTCTTCATACTTATTTTCACCAAATATATTTTTCAAAAAATTCAAAACACTTGAAGATGTCGTAACCGGACATGAAGTTTTAAAATATATTTTGCATAAATAAGTACAAAAACTCTCTAATTATTTCAATATTATGGTTTTCCACCATGAATTAGAAGGAAACAAAATGAATAAAGACTAATTATTATTGCAATAAAAAATACGCGTATAATTGTTTTTGCTTTGTTTCTTGCGAGCTATAAATACCAGTAAACGTATTGTAAATGTTATAAAGCTATACAAATAAACCGCCTAAACATTATGTCAACGTCTTTTTATAATATTTTCCTCGCATTTTACCCACTACATTAAAAGCGATTTTCACAGAACACGAACGCAAAAAATATTCCCTACCTTTGGGTTCGTATTACTTTTAATGCGGCGTTGTTTTTTTATTCAAGAATTATGTGATGTAATTTGTACTCAAAAAGAAAAGTTAAGTAAAAGCTAAAATTTGTTCTTGGTAATTATTCTAAGCTTTATATTAAGTGCTGGCATTTTAAAGCGAAATGCTTCTACATTGCGGCAGAACAAAAGCATTTTGTAATGTCTTCATTACGTTTTTTCATGGTTTTCGGATTAATTTTATGATGGCGGTCGTGTTGTTTTATACCTATAAACATAAATATATTTTTTTTCAATAAAACAACGCATATCACATATCATGTTATTGAGGAGTTTCATAAAACTGATAATATTAATAATATCAATTTTAATAATCAGGAAAAATATGCACACAGTTTATTAGATTTCAGATTTACTAAACAATATTTAAAATAAAGTAAATTATACAAGCTATATTTACAAGCTTATATTATTCTAAACAAGAGTTCTAAAAAAGCTAGATTTATTTTATGATCTTCGGACAACCTAAAAAAATATATTTTCATTTAATTTTTCATATTATCACAACTGCATTGTGATTTGTCACTATTTTGCGACATTTTTGCCCACGGTACACCGCAGCTCTATCCAGAATTCCGCATCACAGAAAGTAAAAATAATATATATCAATTTATGCAACAATTAATCCTGTATCATTTTTTTTCTAGAAATACTTACTCAGCATTATGCAGGGCTGTGGAGTCGGAGTCGAAGTCGGTGGAGCCGTGACATTTTAAGCGGAGTCGGAAAATATGATAAAGTCGGAGTCGGAGTTGGTAAATTTTGAACCAACTCCAAAGCCCTAGCATTATGTAATTAAATCAAGTTCAAAAAGATTTCATAATGCAGACACATATGAGTATGTGGTTTTTTAACAATATATATAAAACTTCGTGGCTTGTTATCACAGTACGTTGGTATATTTGTAATCCTCTTATCATGTTTTTTTATTTAGTTACTAGCTGAAACCCGGCATGCGTTGCTACACCTGC
>JAPMAE010005593.1:0-13073 GCA_036584705.1 Rhyacophila sp. 25_7
TGGTCACAAAAATCTATGTATTCTAATATTTCAAACAGCTCTCCTGTAAAAAGTTTAATGTGACGTAGGACTGTATTGCTTTACAGTAACAGTATATAACTAATATCCACTGTCCAACGATAGTAATAAAAATGAGTTATACGCTTATTTCTCAATTTCTTAGAGCCTTGAGCCAACGTCTTAATAAATATATCCCGGAATTGAACTATCCAGATAACTACTTCGTTGTTTTTAATGTTAACAATAATATATGCATTGTTAATTTTAGTTAGTTATTATATTTTTACGTAAATAACAGTAGGTACTTACAGATACGGATAATTATTACAATTTTTTTTTTTTAAATTATATAAAGGGGGCCCTAACGTAAATTTATAGCTACGCTACTTGTGAAATGGGTAATAAATAGTTTAAAAATCGAATAAAATATAATTCTACCTATTTGTGGGTTATCAATTTTCAATACTACACATTGTGATATGAATCGGTGATTGTTTCAATATCAATGTTTTCTTTTTAACATTTGATGTACGAAGAGAGTTCACTGCACAGTTCCTGTGGTAGGAAAATACTCATAGTTAACTAAAATTACTATAATTTTTTGACGGAAAATCATTAAATTGAAACAATAATATAGTTTTCATATGATTGTATATAAATATAATTTAAAAATCTATTGACTTGAAAAAAATAATATGTGGACAAAGTATGCATAAACTATGTTATTATTTTCAAAATATTGTTATATTTTTATGTGTATTTACATACAAATAGACGTGACAGGTTTCGCTAATATTTTACATCTATTAGTAGTAAATTTAAAAAAAGACAATTTTTTCACCGTCTGTAATTGAAAATGGTAATACGTTTGATTATTATGTCTTAAAAGGTTATTTAATTTAATTTTACTTTGTTCAAACAAGCTTCATTTGTTTGTTCTATTAAATTAAGAGCAAAATAAAATGGATTATTATTTTATAATATATTGACATAAATTTTATGGAGCAATAAATTTATAAAAGCTGTATGGTCATTTTTATCGCATCTTTTCTTTGCCGCAGAAAAGGTTTAATTTTTTAATAAATCGATAATCATTATCGATATTACTGACGTTTTATAGGCATCTTATCAGTATCACCTTTAAAAGCCGATAGTGATGATTTTAGTCAGTGGCGTAGTTACACATTTTGGGCTCTCATGCAGAAAGTAAGATAAAGCACTTTAAATCAGTGGCTTAAGAGTTTCAGAAAAATACTTAAATTTTCAGCCAATAGTAAAATTTTCTCCCCTAAAATAAAAAAAAAATACAGCAGAAGTATCTACGATTCTACGAGACTCTTACATCGATTTTCAAAAGCTCACTAGACATTTACTTAACCTACCACCACCCGCCGTGTCTTCATATACGTTCGAGCATGTTCTGTGGTGTAAGGATCGTGAATCAATTTGTAAGAAAATGCCAAGAGTGCCCCAGGAAGAACTTCCAAAAACTTTGATGAGAGAGCACCAGTGTGTACAGAAGATTCCTATTGTGTCGATATTTAATGATTTACCGTCTAGATAAGGCTGATAAGCATATACCAACCTGCTCACCGTATAATGTCGTAAGTTTTTAAAAGATAAGACTTATTTTGTATGGAAACCATGTCACTATAGCCGATTGGTCCAGTGTAACTGACTTGGCTAGCTCTTTCTTTCAATCGACATACGAGGATACTTTCAAAGGACGTAACTACCATTCTGCTTATAGTCACATAAGCAAACATCCCCGTGCCTGATGAAGCTTGAAGTCAAAACCACTGTGTTTAGGTAAAAACTGAGAAATCTAATCGTCTGGCGGCAGTTTTATTATCTTTACACGCCATTATATGGGAAAAATAAATGTCTTTGCCTACATTTGAATGAAACATTTTATCGTCCCTGTCAGGCTTTGAGCGCAGTTTCATAAGCAAGGCCCACTATACACAGACTGAAATTTTTGTAATACATTTTAAATGTACACGATTTTAGCATAAGCATAAGTAATTTTAGGTCTTCAGAGATAAAGGGCCCCCATTCTTTGCGTGATTGTAGTAGCTAAGCCACTGGTTGTGGTAATTTGTAAATAAAATAATTTTATACTTGCTGTTTTCCAAATAACTGCAAAAAAATACTTACTACCATGCTTTAAATTGTATGTTTTATATTCGAATAACATAGACAACATGCTCATAATGCCATATTTTCAACGTTTATTATGTAAGTAGGGATATTAGGTGATATGAAGCGTCTGTTACAAAAAGCGATATAACCACATTTCAATGTTTTCGGCAAACTATGTTTTTATGTGTCAAGGTCAAATTTTGTTTTATGTTAATATTCTTTATTTTCATCGCATTTTATGCTTAAATTAGAATAAAAAATGGCTTTTTTTATTTAATAAATATGAAATAAATATTTAAATGCGCACGGAATCAACTAGATTTGAAATATTCCAATACATGAACATTTTATTAATTTAATTATAATTGTCATAATAAATAATAACAAATAATAAAGATAAAATTTTCACACACAGTGTAAAATTGTGCGTAGAATGCGATCGTATTTCTCGATTTCGACAGAATGAGCGTTTATCGTTTTTTGTAACTAAAAGCTTCATATATGAAATAGCAAGGAGTTTTTGCGATTGAAAGAAAATTTTGTATTTGTTGTTTTTTATTAAGGACTTTATAAATTCAAAAAACTGTTGTTAGAGTACATTCGATATTAAATTTACGACATTATTGATAGTAAAAATAAGTACGCATTCAGTTATATTTCTAATGGATAATATATAGTTTAAAATAAAACATTTATATGTATGATAATAATCTCATTTAATATCGATACAAATGTTTTTATTTTTTCTAAATAACAATAAAACGTTTTCAAAATAAAATCACGTAAATAATAATAAACAAAAAAAAACAGTATCAGCTTTTAATTTATGGTATAAAAACAATGATACCAACTTAATTACCTCATATTTCAACATACGAGTTAACAAAAAAATAATACCTGAAACTCAATTTTCCAATATTGAAAATATTCGATAGTAAAATATGTATGCTCATAATGAGTATTTAATAATATACAATGATTATAAATGCAAACTTAAAATTAATGGCGATGCGTGTCATCATATGATTTTAATAAAAAAACGACAGTTTCTGACAATAAAATATGTGAGTAATTAAATATATTGAACACGTTTCAAGAGTTTTATTTATAGCTCCATATCAAACAATGTTGATTTAATCTTTCAGAATAACTTACACGCGATTAAAGAAAATGTTATGTATGGAAATTCGCGCGGGGTTTCTCCGCCATCCATTAATCAGTTCTTATCAAGTGTTTTTCTTATTTTTTTTTTGATTGATGTACTATTAACTATTAAAGAGAAATATTGATAAACATTAAAAGTTTTCTAGCATATTTAAATACGTTCATTTACCGTTTTACATTTGACGTTAAGCTATGTAATATTTTCAAATTATATGACGTCATTGGGAGTGGATCTACATAGCATTTACGCATTTTAAATAAATTGAAGCGTCTAGTTACAAAAAGCGATATAAACACATTTCAATATTTTTGGCAAACAATGTTTTTATATTTTTAAGTCGAATTTCTTTTAATGTTAAAAAAAAATATTTTCATCGTATTCTATATTGAAATTAAAACAAAATGACGGCGTTTATTAGCTGACCAACTTTAAAATGAAATAAAAATTTAAGTGCACACGGAATCAACCAGATTTGAAATATTCCAATTCATTAACATTTCACTTTTTATTTTTTTCATAAGTTTATATTGGGTTTTGGAAGTAACATTTTCACACATAGTGTAAAATTGTGCGCAGAATGCGAATGTATTTTTTCTTGACTTCGACAAAATGTGCTTATATCGCTTTTTGTAACTCTAGACGCTCCAATTGTTCTTGAATGTAAAATCGAAGGTATTCATAAAATAACTGTATACAATGGGAATGAAATGATTCACAAAAGCAAATGTTGACTTTATTATATCGTCAAAATCAATTGAATCACGATGATAGTGATATGATATAAAATAGCACTGTACTCATTCAATATAGCGCATATTACTTGATGAACATTCAATTTTATAAATTAATAACACATAAATATCAAGTATAGCTTAAAACGTAAATACGATCACATAAAAAATAATTTAATGAAACATTTATTCGACTCGAGTGATTGTGAACGCTTTTTTACAATAAGCATTGTGAATACATGTACAATGAAAATTAAAAAAACACAACAACAATGCGGTTCTTATTTCAATATATCATATTGCAGGCCAAGATATTATCTTATTACTCTCTATAGTTAGGGTTGCCATACGTCTTGTATATACGGGACTCACACGGTTTTACTACAGTCCCGTAGTACTATTTGTCACGTTTTTATCCCGTTTTCTCCCTAAACTCTATTTTTTTATTTTTTATGGATTTCTTAAACGTTGTCAGAGTAAACCTACCTACTTTTTCATGTTTTATTTATTTAGCACTTAAGCATCCCGTATCAATGTTTGGCAATTATGGCAACCTTATCTATAGCGTAAAATGGACAACCATTCAAATAATGTTATCAGTATACATAGGCCCGGTGACAAGGAGGGCCCAGGGTAAAACTGTAGTGATCACCATGACCCCTCTGTCATAGCTATCTATGAGATACTACTTTACCATGAGGGCCTACAAATGATCTTAATAATAGCCCTCATTTCTGTCGTCGGCCTAGGGTATACGAAGATAACATCGAAAATAATTTTTAAATCGGGAAGAAAACGACATCGACATTATGACATAAGTTGTACGTTTTTCATATTATTACGTTTTTTAGTTTTACATTTTATTGTTATTTTTCTTGTGCAAAATAATTGTGTATTATTATTTATATCAAACTAATATTTGGATAAATTTGATATGTACATAATCATCAAAATAATTCGTTAAACTGAAACCATCGAATATAGGATACGTATCGAGAAAGCGCACAAAATAATAAAATTGTAAACATCGGATAGTATATTTAATGACGCATTAATCAAAGTACCGGTTAAATTCCGTTATAACAAATTACAAGATTATATATTGTAAAATATAATCATTAATGACGAAACTTTAATACAAATCGAGCGAAATAATATATCCGTTCAACAAAGAAAACTTACGGCATACTTGGGGTTGTCATAATTACCAAGCACTGGATACGCGACGTTTAAGTGCTAAAAAGTAAAATTTAAATTTCAAACTCGTTAAAAAATAACTTTATTCTCGAGTGTTTACATTGAACTATAACTTAAACCGATATATCAAATTTATTTTACTTTAAAACGTTTAAAAATGTATTTTTTGTACCAATAAAAATGAGGACAATAATTTAGTGTTTTTATTTTTTTCCCCACATTTTTCTATACCCTGAAACTGCCTGAGAGATATACGTGTGGGACGTATGACAACCCTAGGCACCGTACTTGTATTTTGCACGTATTGATTGATATTATTAATGCTTTTAAATAAAATTTATCGCTTATTCAATATAACAAAATACACCTTATGAAAGTATATTTTACGGTCTCTCGAAATTAGGTAACGGGATTTACCCTGTGGTGGATTATCTATGGTTCAAGCATCATCATTTTTATATCAGAGCAAATAAGTATCATTATGTTTACATATTTTCTTATTATACAGTTGCAAACTTCATTGTAATGGAGATTGATGGAATTTTTGCTTGTTTTAAACAAAAATTTTTTTTTGATAAAAGCAACGTAATTATTAATGGAAAACTAGTCAACTCGTCCAATTGTATTTTATTACATGCACCATTCCATAATATATCCTATTTCTTTAGATTCATGTCTCATAGGAAAGAGACCTTATCGTAAATTCAAATATCTGGACTTATTGTTTATGATATTCTTTCTATTTTATTTATAAAACTAACTATACAGTAATTAGATAGAAATACTCTACAATAGTAGTAAAAAGTGAAACTTTCAGGGCGTGCATGGGTAATTAAGATGAATTGTTTACATACTCGCAAGAGTATAATTAACATTATGCCACGAAGCGTGCAATTTTACAATCATGGATTATAAATGTTTGCAATATCCAAAGAGGTTGAACACCATTTAAATTTTGCACTCGAAGAATATTTACAACTCGTTAAACTATAATTCAATTAAGCTTTAAACCAAATCACGTCATTATTTTTATCAGCGAATAATTTGAGCATTATTCTGGGATTACGAACTATATATTTAAACGTTTTTTATTTATTATCTTTTCCAACCGTCTAGATCGGGTGACGCATTTGCTTTGCCAATACACTTATTTTGCTAATACAGGTTAACTTCAATTAACACTGAATTTTATAAAATCAGGTGAAACTTAACACAATAAGTTAATGACTTTTAATATTTTATTATAATGTATGATCCACACATTTTGGTGTTTATGTTTTTAAATACTCGTTTATTATGAAAGCAAAACCATTTTTCCTTTTGTCATTTCAGAATAATAATGTATTTTGACGTTCAGTATAATAGGAATTAACCTGTATTCGTTTTTTAGTATGATTAAGTTAAGAGTATCCATTGTCCAATAACTGTCATAATTGACATACGAATATGTCAGTGACAAATAAGTAATTGGCTTATTTGTTACTAACTTCATGTATGTTTTTGTATGAAAAGTCAATGTCTTCTGTTTTTCAAGGGGCAGTATATTCAACCTCTTTAGTTAATTAACAGGATAGTATTTATGATTTTTTTTACAAAACAATTAATAGGCAATACAGATTTCTACAAATATTATTTCTAAGTATGTTCCAAGGTATCTTCATATCACAGACAAAATATACATTTATGTACAGTACCGCCGAAAAAACTAAAACAATAAATATCATGCCAAATTTTCCTTGTTTATACCTCAAACACAGTTTCAAAATTTATTTCTGAGCAATGTACCTTTACGGAAATGAATTTTCAATTATGAACTAATAACATGTTAGCAAATGAAAATAACTGCAGTCAAGTCAATAATCGATATGAATTTCATGAACAACATTTAATGGCACGATAGTTACATGCAAATACATACATATAGATCATACATATATGTTACATATAACAAACATGCAAATATTGTATTTTTTGTATGATTTTTGATGGTCACCATGCACATTTTGGACTAAGGAATGTATTTTTAGGTTTCCTGATATTTTCTCGGCGGCCCTGTTTTAACTTTAGATTCAACTTATTATACCGAAAGGTAATCACAAACAATGTAAAAATCTACGGCATTAAAATAAAATACATTTTATGCATTCAATAAATAATAATACCAGATCATATTCAGTTATTGTCATACCTTACCTTACAAGATATTTCTCGATACTTTTTATGTGTGGCGAGCTGCAAAAAATCATTGTCGGCTTGCTTCCAGATTTTTTTTACTAAAATGTAATAATTTAAATACAAATATATTTATTTTAAAATAGTATTATTTGTGCATATATTCTTAAGTTTATTATTAATATAAAATTAGATATTTTGTTAAATTAAATCATTTTATCGAATTATCACTTAATTACCTACTTGGATCAATAGGGGTCTGTTTTATTTACCAGAAATAAACGTAACATCATTTTTACTCGTATTTGATGCGTATTGTCATACCTAATATTATATATTTGAAAGCATAGTATTATATATTTAGAATTGACAGGCTTTACCGAGCTTTCATGGTTTTTTATAATTGATCTAGTGTGAATATTTATAAAATTCCGATTTATTAAGCCAATATGAATACTCTCATATATAAAAACACTCTACTGGTTGACGAGAAGTATATGAAATCTAATTTACACGAGGGTCTTTAGAAAATCCATAATGCACTCGATTTACCTTCAGGTTATGCTTGACGTTTGTTACGCCACGGTTGATACGTGTCTCTAGCATAACGAAGGAATGACATAACTGAATTTGATTCAGGTTGTATTTTAATTATCATATAAAGTTTACCTAAACCTAATAATATGAAAATCGCTACTAAACTAATGCGTTTAAAATATTCAACCTCTCAAACATAATGCCGCGTTGAAAACGACGTGTTTGCCTTCACCGTTCCGTATCACAGCCGAGTATAATAGATTACGCACACTAAATAACAAGATTCTTCCTGGCAAGATATTGTTACCAGGCTATTAATTTTATGACGTAGCATTCGTGACGATAGCGGGATGGGCAATCTCCTTAATGACCTCTTTGGGGACATCTTTGATGGCGTCTTTAACCACTTCCTTGATGACCGCCGGCCGGGCGTGGTAGGGCTTGTGCCTCGGCGGGGGGTCCTCGTCCACCACCGCGTTGATCTGTCCCGTCCCCAGGTCGATGGACATCCGCGGGGGGAGCTCTACGATGGCGTCCGCCAGCGCCTCCCACTTCGTGGGCTGCAAATCCAACCTGCGCATCGTCAGAGTTATGTAAAACACCGTTTATTTCCGCGGCGGATGTACTGAGTCATCGTGTTGCTGCTAAGTTATGCGGCCGTGATATCATCGCGTATTTACAAGATAAGCCAAAGCTCTATTTTAGCGAGAAGAATAATTGATCACGTCATCGGACGCTCTCGCGCCTACTCAACTAAGGCTATTTGCTACGGTCGAACCTACAAGCGTAAAAAAATACTGACTTACATCTGAAAATCGAAGTCTCGGCTGCATCGAGATTATAAAATATATTATCACCCGTTTAGTGTTCGCTCGATTATTTTGGTAATAACTGAATCCTGTCAGATGTGTTGCCGGGGCCGGCTGATACTCACTCTAAGTTGGTAGCTTTGTCTAATTCTTCGTCATCGAGAGGAGGTAAGTCCTCTCCGACAGCGGCCGTTTCTTTCATCAGCGCGTCGGTCAGTTCCTCGATGGTAGGACTGGCGACGGTCTCGTCTATTTTTTCCATCGAAGTTTCGAGGATGTCTGCGAGAGAGGCGACGGTGGCGCTTGGCGTCGGCGGCTTATCGAAGCTCGGTACGGGCGTCGGTTTGAACATTTTCGATGGAGAGGTAGCGGTTTCTGAGTTGGGTGACTGCGGTGGTGTGGTCATTAGCTCATCCATCACTTTCAGGGAGTCACTCGGCTTTTCATCCGCTGTCTTCAATGGAATATACATTCCTGTGTCATGCTTTTCAGGAGGGTCTGCCTTTGCCCCTGGGGAGAGAATGTTATCCGCTTCTTTCTTGACTTGTCCTGTGATATTGTTGACTGCTTCACCAGCAGCGTTGCCGACGTTTGCTGCGGCACCTTGGAGTCCATGAGCAGCATTTGTAACTGCGCCTTTGACTTGGTCCACTGCGTTGTTTACTGTTTTTGAGGCTGCATCTCCCATATCTGTTAAATAAAAAAAAACCTGCATTAAGAAATATATTTCAAACATAATTACTTATAAAAAATTAGTTGATCATCACGATATATAATTTTTCCTAACCACGCTTTGAGGCGAAATATATGTAACTCTCACATTATAAAGATTTTATTATCAGTTAGTTTTTATAAAAATAAAGTAGGCTTCAAATACAAATAGACATATTTTTGAAAAATAAATGTGGCAAACTACAAGATCAAACCCAAACTGCCCACCGTAATCTACACACTCTTAGCTAAACAATATGGCCCATTAGCCACGGTAAATATGTTTATTAAAACTAAGTATTAGCATATTAAAATCACATACATAGTCCCTGTCTACTGAAACTACTGAAAGATTAGTTATACATTTCGGAATGAAAAAAACTGATGTTCTCTATTTCTTAGGTAATTTTCGGGCACATTGATATTAATGTTAGTTCTGAATACTACTATTAATTACTTAAAGTAATATATATATATACATACATTTAATAATGCAATAATAAATATTTAATTTCTTATTCGGTAGCGGCTCGCGTACAGGCAATGTGGAACTGCAGCATCCCCTATTTCCATTTGATATTATCGATAAAATTTAATATAATGAGTCCTTTTTTCTTTAATTCTTTCTTCATACCTGTACAATATATAATCCGAAAGCTTAATATCAGTAGCCATTCCCCGGTTTATAAAAAATATACGAAAATCTTTGTATGGAACTTCACAGTTCCAGAGGAGTGGTGTTTGATTGTTGTGCGCAAGGCTACAAGGGAAAGATAGCATTGTCACTCCCCCGCAGTGCCGACCCCGGCGTGTTGGTGGAAGGTAGTTTTTTTTTACTGTTGTATGTTGTGCTTAAAAACCGAGTACCATATTCTTGTTTTGAAAAATGTTTGATTTCATTCGTTTATGATTTTATCAAGTTCCTGAATATTTTTTCTTTTTTTATACATGTTTGTTTCCTTTTACAAAATTTTAAAACAAAGGCTAAAGATTTTCTGGACTAGCACCCCCAGCAACTTTAGCTACGAGCGACCACTGTTCTTGTACATTGATACAATGGTTATAGTGCAAGAAAATCTGCGTACGGATAATCAAAAATATGCTGTTATTATAATTACTGTAATTTCCTTGTGGCTTTTTCCTAATACGTAGACATTTTCATACAAACTTGTCGATAATTTACTGTTAATGCTATACATCATATATCAGTCTATCGACGTCAGTATGAAGTTACAATTTTATTAGAGCCGCTTCAATTCACAACTCCAATATTGATCGCTAATGTCTTGTACGTTCTAAGGTTGCTATGCGATTATTACACTTGAACGAAAAGAATTATTTACACGTACAAAAAGGGCTTCATTATGTTTATAGTATACAAGTACTCAAATAAAAAAAAACAGTTTATTGGTAAAGCTTTTAGGTTTTATAATACTTTGAAGTAACGGGGGCTGCCGAAACTTGAACAAGGTCAGGTAAACAATATAAAAATTACTCAATGATTTATTCAAGTCGAGGAAATGTGAAAAATGTGTTACTAAACCATAATTTTCATCGTCGTGTACGTACATTTTTTTTATAAAAGAAACGTGGAAAAATGTATAGTTACACTCTATTATCATTGGATTTTGGACGGTAAAAATGTATAAAATAAATTATATTATTTTAATACGTGTACTCATTTAGTGTGGTTCTAACGCAGGACCAGATTGAGACCCTTAGATGCCCTAAGAACTAACTTGTTAAAAATTTGTATAACTCCAATCTGGAAGGACAGTGTACTTTATTTTGCAGGATTAACATCATGACACAACAGAGAATGCTTTATTAACAAAATGTATTCATTCTTCATTAAATTTTGAAAATGTCTATAAATTTAATTAGTTCGGTAATTTGAATGATAAATTCGGCTATAAAAAGTTTATGTTGTGCCTCCTCTTCTCTTGATGCCTAACCGCGTACTTGCTTGCTTATGGGTTAATCCAGCACTGTTCTTACGACTATCTTGGTATGAGATTAATATGTTTATATATATTATATATAGATAAACTTGCAATAAAACAATGTTTTTAATTTTTATTTATCACTTTTAAAATAATTAGTTACACTGTGAAAATTTATCGACCTCTCGATATAAATGATATAGTAAAATAATTATATACACGTAATAATGTGTTGATATAACATATATTAACCAGTCAGGTAATCATTGTGCCTAAATTAATCCCAATCATAACGGATTGGGCAACATGAAATGTGGGATTTATGTGCGATATAAGCCGTAAGCGAAGAATATGTTGAAAACTTTGTAAATTTTGAGTATTATTAACACAAACCGCAAATATATATAATGATTAACATGAGAAGATTTTTTCTTCAATAACTGATGATTTCATGTAAAAAATTGAGCGTCATAGTGAAATATTTTAAAACCTCCTTCTGATGAACTAATTATTTCGACTTCGACTAAAGAAAAGATAGTAGTACTTATTTTTTAAGCGTTGCTCCTCAAAAACTATTCATTATTGTACAAGAATTAGCCTTTGCGTTAAAAAATAAACATTTAATTTAAATGTCTTATGGGAAGAGGGAAAATACAAAATATTACCATTAGGGTCGTCCATAATCCACGAAACGTTTTTTTACCCTCCCCTCCATGTAATACCAAGTAGATATTCAGCTTAATCCTTCCATCCTCAAAGCATCATGTGGTTTATGGATGATCCATTATTTATGCCGTATTATCAAAAACAAAACTTTCTGAATTACAACCAGTGGGCCATATATTGCAAATAACTGTGCTATAATATTCTCGTCGAAAATAATTGACAAAATGTTGTTTTATCCCTAAATGTTGTAAGTAAATTTTTTTGAAATACTCAAATTGGTGAATTTTTATCGACGCCCTTATTAAAAGAAGCGGCGATTAAACCAGCGATAATACAACGTACAAACGAATAAGGTAATAACACAGTTACCGAAGACATCGCATGTTCCGTTTGACAGTTATGAATCCTACATAACAATCAAAACGTTAACAGAAAATCGTGTGTAAGAAAGCTTTTAAGTGTCAAATCACTGGCAACACGAAAAAAACATGTCGCCCATTTTTCACGCCGAGGATTAACTCGTTATCTAGCACGGACTGTTGAAATTGAGGTACGAAACGTTGACATTCGTAACATATTTCACAAATATACATTAATGCTATTATATCAGTGGTGTTTTCGTTGGTAGGCATTTACGTAGTTATAAATTTTTGGCCCTCATGTAAAATTTACGCAAAGGCACCTTCTTTACATGATTTTTAAAAAATGAGATGAAATAATCATCCATATGCGTTAGTACGTACTGTTATACTGTTATTAACATATAACTTAAAACATATATTTTTTAACCATGTCCTCTCAAATATGGATCATGGAAGCATATGGATCTTAACAATGTGAAGATTGTTTTGAGAGTTTTTTATGAGGAATAATCGTCAATTATTAGCTCAACCGTTTTGGCAGGTGTCAGCAGATTTCGTTTCAGGTATCCTGGCTACAATAGAAATGAATAAACATTTGTAAAATTTGCTACCAGCACTGGCCTCGAACCCGTGACCCT
>JAPMAE010005599.1:0-10012 GCA_036584705.1 Rhyacophila sp. 25_7
AGACTATAGGGATCATAGCCACAGACATTCATTTTTATATATATAGATAAATACATCTTTAAATAACTATAAGAGTACCATAATATCAAAGGAAATACTTTTTCACATATAATACATATCGATATATGAATTACTAAAAAAACATAAGGTTTATGCATAAAATTAATTAAAAATATATTTACCATAATATCATAACGTCTTTCGCCACCGAGAAATTATAACAAATACTAAATAAAACCAAAAATAAAAATATTTAAGTTTTTTATCTCCAATGTCATTTTATCGTTAATAAACAATACTTGTAGTTATATTCCTATTAATCCATAAAGTTTTTTTCATACTGTTTATAATAAAAGAGTGTTTTATATAATTTAAAATATTTAAAATATAAGAAACTAAAAAATATTCTTTACATTTGTTTTCTGAAATAAAGATTATTATGGTATATTTATAACTTATATTTTTAAGTCTAGCTCTTTTATTAGAGATTATCGCATTTTCAATATTATACCGAATAATATTATGATAAAATTGGATATCGGAGTAAAATAATCTGAAATTAGAATAAAATAGTGTTTTTTTGTTATTTTCTTGAATAAAATTCTTACATTTTATTTTAAGTCATAGCTAAAAGCATTCAAGCATATTTACCGCAATTCTGAGAAATGATTTTCTATCTCCGCCCTTCTTCAGGGAGACCAAACGAAATACAAGTACGCTCCCACAAACCTTTCTTTATTACGTTGAGTAAAATTTATACTTCTTTAGATATTAAAAATATATTTTTATTGCCAGTAAAATGTTATCAATCGTAAAAATTTGTAAAAAGTAAATATTTATATATATATATCATTGACAGTTATATTATAAATCATATGGGTATCAATAAAGAGATAATAAAAGATTTGTATAAATTTAGCATTCATAATGATAATATACATATTTAAAGATCAACACTTTGGATTCAAAGGCATAAGAAAAAAATATGAATTTTAATCTAATTACTAATCACAAATATTTTAAATTAAAAAAAAAACAAGCACCAAAATGTAAACATATTCAAAGATATGAAAATATAAATGTACATACATTGATTTTATACGAATAAAATAATTCAATGAAATGACGTGAAAATAAATTTTTCAATATGTTTACATAATTTCAAGATAGTTGTATTACAAAGGATTTTAGTAAATTATGTCATACATCTAATTATTATTATTAAATATGGCGCTACAATCCAGTTGGATTAATTGACCACACAACCTCTTTCTTCTCCTTAGTGGTAAATTTCTCGTGAAGGTCAAGTATTAGAATGGATGCAAAATCCTTGTTTTTTACTGGTTAGAGCATTCTTCGTAAAATCTTATTTTCAATATTTGTATGGATGTTTCTTAATTTTCTGATGCTCCACTTTTTAATATTTATATAAAACTATAGGTTTCATGGTAATATTATTATAACCCGGAATTACTACATTTTACAGGATCCTAGAGATAAGTCTATTATTCAGTCAAAAATTTTAGTATTTTTGCCTTTTAGTTTACTTGAAAGCCTTAAAGTTAAATAATTCTTTTTGGAGATGGTTTATATGTACTTATATTTCATTCAATATATTTTTATTAGAGTCAAAACATAATGAAATACCGATATTATCATATTTTATTGAAACACTTAGTCTTAATATCACGAACTTTGACAAAATATTACGACAAAATGATAAATTTTATAAAAGTTTGTTGAAGTCTTGTCAGCGCATTATGTTTCACCTCTTCATTGCCTTTGGTTTAGTATTCAGCGTTCAGTCCCTAAAAAGTAATAAATACTCTCCGTACAATGTAGAGAAACTGTACAATTAATTAAAATAAGAATGTGTACCCTTCCACCAGTCAATTTCCCTGACACCAATGTCATTTCACGTTTTTTATGCCATAAGTAACGAACCTTTTTATATAAATATAAATATAATAGTGACATATAAGGTATTTTAAAGTACTTGTATGATAAACTTAAATTATTATACGAATAGTTTAATCTTTTTGTCATAACATGACATAAAGACATAACCTGACAAGTGTGATTTTTGACCAAAAATACAATCTACTCATATACGAGTATATTTAAAAAATATTTTGAATATTTCTCTGATACTTAGTTTTAATGATCATATAATAGTTATATCTCTCCATTTTCATATATAAAATTATGCAATATATTCAAATTTGTCTATCAAACTACGTTTTTAGTTGAGCAAGTTTCTGGCACTTAATCAGTTAATACTGCTATATTAACAGATGAAGTTTATATCAAAACTAACTTTTACTCAATGGTTATTAGATATTTTTTGCCTACTCTATTAAAATATAACAAAAAAATCAACAACATTTATTAAAAGTAGTATTTCATATATTAATATAAGTTTGTATTTTTTTAAACATAAAAAAGTGGCACGTGCATCATCTTTCATGTACATGTGATAATGAAACATCTATGAAGCACATGTTTCTTCATGAGTAAATACCATTAAAAAAAATTATACAAAAACTTACATAAATTAATAAATTAGAACAATATAAACAGTAGTAGTATGAATAGATTTTTCAATTTTTTTTTGTTAATAGATTATAGGTAAATATGATTTAAAAATGTTAAATACTCGTTATGTGATTTTGACAACCAGTTTATTAAAAAAAAACTAGGTATCACTTAAAGTAAATATTACAAGTAGCAGTTAACCTTAGTTACTCATATCACCCATAAATTCAATGGCGTGACAAAACGTCACTGAGTATATATTCGATACTACTTTACAGGTAAATTCAAATCAATCAATATTCAGTAACGTTAAAAAAATATACATGTCTAAAATGTGACACATACCTTTTATTTTAGTAAGATATTTTTTTTTGTGAAACAGAACAACATATAAACAATATTATGGTATATTTTGCTATGTAAAGTTAATATTAATGAGTATCGAAGAAGAGTAAAAATTACGTATTCAATTTTTATATTTAAATTTGAGGGTCGTAATAAAAATGCTCCAAAACAGCTTATTTGTATATTAAAAAACAAAATACTAGTTATTCTAGATAATAAAAGATAAAAGCTTATAGCATTTCCAAAACTATTTTCGCTCCAAAATGAAGCATATAAATCTTCACAATGTGAAAATTGTCTTACAAATAATAATTGTCAATTATTAAGTTAACCGTTTCGGGTTCGTGTTTTGGATACAAAACAAATGAATATATATATATATTTTTTTAACCTAATACGGGCTTTAAATACGAGACCCTCGCTTAATAGACGTACGCGCAACCATATAACCTAACGAGGATGACAAATAAAAAGTAATAGAAAGCTTTAAATTGTTAAACACTCAAAACGTGTAATGAATTTCTTATTTCCGGCTTCAAAACGTCTATAGTAATAAAAATCACTCTAACGTTGATCGATATACCAATTTTCTACCGCTCTTATACTTATAGTCAAATAAATGAATTTTGAGAAATATATAAGAAATTTATAAATATTTTACCTTTTCAATTACTTTAACAGATTCTTATAGAAGTAAAAATAATAAATTACTATAAAAAAAATCAATCAGAAAACATAAATTAAATAATTTTATGCTGTTGATTATTTTGCATAAATAAGCATAGAAAACTACGTTTAAAAAGTCAATATTGATTACGTAAGAAAATAAATGATATATTTTTTTAAAAGTTTGTATCATTTATTTTCTTTCTTTAGCTATATCTGCTCCGAAACAAAGTATTTTGGTCTATCTTCACGATGTGAAGATTTTTTTGACAGTTTTTTACAAATAATAATTATTTATTATTAACATAATTTATGTATACGAACATAAAAAAGAAATATTTCATCCCAAATTAAAGTAAATCACGTGAGGCCTTTGCGTAAATTTTGTATGAAGGTCCAAGTTTTGTAACTGCGGCACTGATAAATCATATGTTTTAATAAAAAAATATAAATGCATGAACCCAAGTCCTTAGCAACTTAATATTAATTTTGAAAACGTTGGAGTATTCATATCTTATGCTTAACCAATTTTTGTAGGCGCAACTTAAAAACTTCAACGGGTAGCTTTATATATCTAGAGAAAGTCCAATATTTAGTATTATTATTTTTGATAGACTAGAAAATAACGTTTTTTTCTAAGAAAAACATTACGACATTTTACTTGTAAAAAGGACATTGAAGATGAAAGATTTGCCTTGCGATATGTTTGTACTTGATCCACCGTTACTTTAATAACAAATATTTTCTTAAGTATTTTTTAATTTCTTGTCTTGTCGTGATCAATCATGATATTATGGTGCTAAAATGATGTATTACTGTTTGCTAAAGGAAGCATCGGTGAAAAATGTTGTCAACAATGACTTAAGAAAATAATTAAACTCTTTATTAATGCATCAACAGAAATAAACTGGTGGAATATTTCAAATCTTTAAAGTTTAAAACTTAATATGAGCACCTTTTACTTTTTCAGGTATAATTTTATTTTATAGTTTTGATTGTAAAATATCAACTGCTGAATACCAAAAATTTATTGTTTATGAAATAAAATTATTTATTTCTCTCATAATCTATAAAATTGGAAACGTGTTCATGATGATGATTAAAAAAAATATGTAAGTATATAAAATTTTCTGAAATAATATGAGCGCTATAATATGAAAGCTAAATAAGTAAAATAGATTAATATTTTAATGACAAATAAAAAAAATATTGACTTTGACAATTAGAACAAGCTCTGTAAATAAAAATTATAAAAAATATTCAGTATTAATTAAGAGTGTGTATGTGTATTGATTGTTATTAGAGAAATATGAAATACTTTCAAGAGTTGTCGAATATTTAAAAAAATCGATTACAAGATTTTTAAAGAAATCTAATACATTATTATATCAAATAATTCATAGAAAATTGACAACTTTAAAACAAAATAGTTCATATTTTATGTTAAAAGTGTATAAAGTATAAAGAAAAAATTAACTTTAAAAGCTACAATTTAGAAGCTTAATTATTTTTTTTTTCTGAAAATAAGTAAATTTTAGTTTTTTATACAATATATATAAAACACGCTAGTAAAAAGATTCAAAAATATGTAATCTAAATTAAAATAAACAGGTATATTTAATTATTTTTTAAAACTAAAAAAAAATAAAAAAAGAGTAGAATACTGTTAATCGCAATAGAATTCGAGAAAAATATGAGTAATAAAAATACGTAGAGAAATAGTTATGAAAGATATCTTAAAAAATCATTTAAATAATTATATAGTCAATGATTGGCTACATTGTTAACTGTATATTCAAAACAAATTGCTTTCTACCAGAAATCAAAAGCTTAAAAGATTGATTGAAGAATCTTAAATATAAATATATAAAAAATGTTTTACATAAAAACAAAATTACGTAAAAAAACTCAACTGTAATTATCTGTAATGTTTTGTAAGAAGATGATTATTCATAATTTTCAATAAAAGTGAGCGTATTTTATTAAATAAATACTTTTTTTTAAATATTATTTGCAGTGAGTGTGATTTTTTGTGTGATATGAGTATATTACATTTTAATGGCGTCAATTATTTTTTAACAAAAAGTTTGAAATTTTTACATTGACGACTACAAAACTAGTATTTTCCATATCAAATATGAGACAAAGCATGTTGAACTTTTACTAAAAATAGTTATTCAACGGTAGTCATATTTTATATTTCATTTATATTCTAGTTACAGATGCAAATTAGTAAATATATCATTTTGGAGAACATTTATGGAGTTAAACTAACCAATTCACAGGCTCAAATTTTTATATTGCGTTTATTGATCAATCGTTTTTTGATAGTTTTACATTTGAATGTCATAACATAAATAACCGTATTTATTAATAGAAAAGTAAAAAATGTCGAACAAAAATATACTGTTTATTAAAACGTGTTTGATTACGTAGAAAAATTGTTGCGTGATAATTTTAATACTTTCTCTGTTTCATTTTTCGTAATGAGTATGTATCGATACATTTTAATTTATTTTTTAATATCTCTAACTTTATTTCTGCATAATAATTTTTATTATTATTATTGATATAAGGTTACTTAAAAATATCCATTTGCGTAAAGAAGTAAATGTTTAATATACATATAAATTATAAAAGAATCTTTAAACATATGTATCCGTTTTTATGGCTTTTATAAAAGTAATGAAACATATTATTTTGAAACTGAATGCATTCAAAACTTGACGTTATTATATTTATAAAACTAATAAATTAAAAATCAATAACTAAAATAATTTGTAAAAAACGTAGATAAGAAATAAAATTATTAAAATTTGATTCTTATAAAGAACAATAAAATGTTAAATACGAATGATCCAAGTAAAATAAAAAAAAGAAATATATGTATTTAAAAAAGTATACCGGATGGATTAGATGGATTTATTAAAAAAACTCGTAAAATTAACATCATATATTTCCATTGAAAATATATTCATTGATATCTATATTAATATAACTACTAGTTGGTTATTTTTACATTTTTGAACAACTAATATTCTCGGTTCGTCATAATTTTTCTGCCCATGTTTAAGTTAAAATGATCGCAAGGGATATGTTCTGGACATGGTTGCGATAGGCAAATCATAAAAAAATAACTATAAATTCAAAAAAAAGCACTATATTATTAATAAAATAAATAACAAACATGATTAATTAATTTTGTTCCGCGTTGCAAAAAGGAATCTAAATTATCATGTTTGGCCTCTCTACGTTTATTATGCAAAATTTGCCGATAACTATCAAATAATCGGTTACATTGCAATCAAGGGTTTATTTTTAATTAATTCTAAACCATACTATAAATAAATAAAAAAAGATACATCAGTTAAAAGTAACTGTTTTATATTATATTTATATTATCTTTATTGCATAGAGTAAGAATATATTTTTGATCCGGCAATTTCTACAATATTGGTAAAACCTGCAACGAGTAGTATATGCGACTAAGTATGATATATTTTCGACTTTTAGAAACGTTTTATATTTATATTCCGACATATTAGACTAGTCTCTAACATCAAAGAAAATATAAATGTGAATTCAATGCCATATTCAATGTCACATTTGCCATATTCAAATCTTGTTGCTCAATTTTCAATAATATCTGTCAGGTGAGATGAACACGATTGATACTGAATAACGTCAATACAAGAAAGTTTTTTCCAATAGAATTAATTTTTATTTATATTTGTAATAATATATAAATAAATATAATTAAATATTCATACTAAATTAACGTTTTTTTATTTTTATACACTTGTAAATTTAAAAATCACTATGATAAGCGAGAGAGACATGTCTATCAACATATAATAATATTAAAAACAGTTTTTATATTGTGATGATAATGAAAATGTTGATGCTATTGCGTTATTATACACTTAGTAAAAATAAAAATATATAAGTTGGTTTTTTGACCGTGTTTTCTTTGCATAACACAATAAATACACGTTTTATTTTTAAAATATTGCTTTTAAAACATTTTAATGTATTACCCTGGTAAATTTTTATTGTAATGTAGCTGATAATCAAAAGAATTCCCCACCACTGTTTTAAATCCCTGTCTTTTATTATACATATCAAGTATCTGATGAAATAGCTTCAAATATCCACCTGAAAGTATAAAACGAATTATACTTAACAGTTTGACTACTCTACCTGAATTTATTTATTATAGAGACATTATTGAATTTAATTTAATTTCAACATTAGTATGGATACAAAAATATTCATATTTAATAAATAGTACAAACATTCATCGGAGTATCTTGTTTTAGAATATTTACACAGTTTTTTATGTAATCGTTTACCATTTAGTTTCACATTCATAAAGTGATACAGTTTTTATGGTCACATTATAAACCAGGAATTTTCTTTAATTATAACATATACAGAATTCTGAAAAGTTACAAAAACGAATCAACAGGCTCATATGTACTAAAACTGATTTCAATGCTTCTTATATTGAAATGTATCGCCATTGTTTGATGTGAGCTTGTCAAAAGTCTTTCACTTAATTTGTTCTCATTATTGTAAATACGAAATTGATATGTTTTTCCATCAAGTTGGTAATATTATTTTCTTTAGAATAATGACTTAGCACTTAGATAAGAATACGCATTCAAAATCTTAATATTATTATTACTCCTAAAAAAATTGGTGAGTATTATATTTACAAAGGATTCTACATAAAAGGTTTTTAAATAATTCTTTCAATTTTTTGATATAATTTCATTATACTTCTTTACTAACTATAATTGTTATAATTTTACTTACATAATATCTAGAAATAATTCAAATTATGCCATATGGAATAATTATATTAAAACAAAAGAAATAAGTATGATTCATACTTATCTAATTATTATAATACACCTCTATCTCGCTATACCACCGCTCTTTATATGGCATTTCACTATAACGGCCTTTTTTAATTATGGCACTTTTTCAATTTACACTACACTACTTAAATAGAAAGAATAAAATGCCTTATGAAATAAAAACTATATTCTTTTATAAAAAAAAGTAAAAAAGATCCAATTGAATTTGTATCCGAATAATGGATTTGTTATACAGCTTTCCGCTTTACGGCCAACTTTTCCGGAACATATCTCAGCCATAAAGCATGGTATGGGTGTATATAGATATTTTTATATTTATTACAATAATAGTATCAAAAAACATGTAAAACAATAAGTAATTTTAATTAATAACATATTGCATTTCCTAAAAATACTGCACATATCTATATTCTTTACTATTTATATAATACTAGATAAGTAGTTCAAAGAAAATTAATATTTCTATGAAAATATGACGTATATTTGAAAAAAAAAATACTATACTATTGATTTATAAAGGATTATTTCTTTTTATTCCATAAGAAAAGTGTAATGCATTTTTCTCTTAAACACGATGTAACAAAACTATTTTTAAAATTACGTGGCATACTGTGGATATAAATAAATTTACCGAATCATGTAACTTATAGTATATTTTCAATCCCTTACGTAAAGTTTTATAACATTTGGCTTGTACTTATTTTTTGCTAATCAATATTTAAACAAACACATACAATTCATTTATTTATTTATTTTTTATTCATTTTCATTTTCATTTAAAGTTTTCGTTTATTTTTAATGTTTTATTAATGGCGCAGTTGGCACATAGTTCACTAAGAAAAGCTAAATCACTTCACTTGGTCACCTATTATTACTAATTCATAAAAAAAGTCTTATAAAAAATCTGCATGAGAGCCCGAAATGAACGGAAACCTTTGCAAAATTTTAGCACGACGTTTTTGGGAATATCTCTTATTAATAGTAAAAATATATCGATTGGCCAAAACCGAGAGTATTTTTAGATTTATCTCAATTTTAGAAGTAATACTGTGTGAGCTACTGGACCGAATAACACTTGCTTATTTTTGGTTTATTATATAATTGCATATGATAGATAGTGTTTTTAATTATTATGACCATTTAAAAATTGAATTTGATACAACTAATATTGGAAACTTTTGCATTATATTGTATTTTTTTACATTGATTGAATGAATTCAGATAAATAGTTTTTGGAGAGAAGACTTTTAAAGAGAATTTGTTTTCTAGTCTTGTTTTAAATATTTACTAATTCACTTTTATGGCAGGCTTAAGCACACATAAATAAATTATATAAATGTCTATTTAAATGAAAAAATATAGAAAATACAAAATTTTCAATAGACTTTAATCAACAAAGTACAGAAACCTTGTTTCTTGGAAGGTATTATATTCAATAGCTTGAATAACTTTGCGGCAAAGAAAATATTGTTATATTGCGAGAAACAGAAATTATTATTCAAAGTTGAATATGTTGATATGTTTAACGTAGAGGTTCCCAAACTTTTTGCCACGTAGTGCCTGCAAAATATTGAATTTCAGGG
>JAPMAE010005603.1:2616-13066 GCA_036584705.1 Rhyacophila sp. 25_7
GATCGATCTTAAGAATCAATATTATTCAATAATTTTCAAAATATACTCTTACTGCTTGATCAAAATCAGGTGTATTATATTAATTTACTCGTAATAACCATTAATTAGTTTGTTTAAATATTACTTATAAAACATCACCGCATACACAGATTAAACGGTAATAGTCATAAATACGTGATTATTATTTTATATTATATACCATACTTATAAGAATAAAAATTCTGCGACAGTTAACATTTGACAGGTGGCTATACGATTATAGTAACTTCTAACCTCAAATTCATTTACTTCTTATCAATATAAATAAATTAAACTTCAATAATATTGCATCTCCTTTAAATACACATAGACTCAAATATGTTTTACAGTTTTGCGATTTGTAATCGCGCGAGCGTTTTGTCGCCAAAGTTAACATTTGAATTGTTTGAAGGGAATATGAATAAAACTAAAGGAAAATTATGATACTGCATTATTGAATATATTTAGTATAAATGGTTGATAAGACAGATTTAAACATAAAATTGTTAATATTTTAATGTAAGCCATATTATAACTGTAACTCTACTCTCCAGTGAAAAATAAGATTAGGGTATTTTTAAAACTTACGTTGAAAATTATTAGTAATTTTCAAACGTTATTATTATTTATAATAAGAGCTATTATATTTTCTTTTTTATTATACTATATTCGCTTCAAAAATGAGCATATTGACTTTTATAAACCGAAAATTGACACACACACATTGACGATTAATATTTTTATAAGTATTATCTCAACTATTCGAGATTTTTGTATATCTAAAAGTATTTACGTTATAGAAATACTTGTTAATGCTTACTTTCCTTCGTATCTAATAATTCTAATAAAACATCATGTTTGCTACGAGATGGTGCATTCACAATGTGAAGATTGTCTTAATTTTTAAAGTAATGGTGGTTGATTAATAACTTAACTGTTTTAATTCGTGTCCATGGTTAGAAATACGAATGAAAAAATGAATCGTTGCCAATTAATTTTGAAATCAAATGGACTCTGTAAGCGACAAATTTCAGTCTGAAATAACTGTAATATTTTACGAATGTATAAAATAGACTATATGAGATACTCTTAAATGTACAATGCATTACTGGCACTCAACTATACATACGAGTATATACGGAAATGATTTCAACGCGATTAATGTAGATTGTCGAAGAGTCATTTAACAACACGTAGATAAAACTTATGGCAAATTCGTCGATTTTTCCTCGGATATCCATATCATAACAAAATAAATTCATTGCCTAAAAGACAGTGTTAAAACATTGTACTATAAGAATGTTTAATTTTCAGCAAATATCGGTCTATTATGTTTTTATTTAATACATAGTAAACAAACCATACTCAATCCAGAAACGAATCATTACTTATCTTATTAATATAATAATGAACAACAACGTGATACGTTTTATTATTTACAAACATGCTACATAGTTTATCAATTAAGTTAACCCAATATTATTATCAAATTAAATCATTGTTTATCAAGAGATCATTTGCGTATAAATATGAATGACCTGAAAATGGACAGAATGATTAACAAAACACATAAAAATACGTATGCCGTGTGTAACAATTACACTGGTACGTTATTTGAGTGAAATAATGTTTTTTTTCAATAAGCGTCTTCCCGTATGTATATTTAATTAGTATTTAATAACTGTTTTTTTTTTATAATAACTACTTGTTATTATCGTTCAATAAGCTCTTTTTTCTGTCCAAATGTCCCTCTTATCAATTATTTGTCCTGGGAAACAAGCGTATTCCGTATGTAGGCTGACCGTCAATGGGGAATTTCCTTACCCACTAAGGCTCATTATCCTATGAGATATTTAAGAAATCATTGATGATAAAATATCTAGTCATTAAACGTAATCTATTCAGAAAATAGTATTTTGTAAACATTTTTTTTTATAATTCTCGAGATTTTCTTTTAATTAATATATATCACTTATAAAATTAAGGAAAATCACAAAAACCAAAATACGGCTTAACTTTTAATTAAAATTAATGAAGTAACAATAGCAAAATTTAAAAGTATTCGTTACAAAATTACTGCATTGATAATATGAACAGATTACGTGTCATCTCAAACATATATTATATACATATGGAAGGACCATAAGGTGTTTTTTTTTTAAATGGGAGTAGTCCAATTGCATATTAATTTTCATCCATATAACGTAAGTCACCAGGGGTGGGACAGTAAATAGCACATCCGCCTGTCAATACGGGTTCAAATCTTTTAGCTGGCAAACATTCATAACTAAAACATGGACAATACAGTTATAAAAAATCTGCCAACGCAATCTTCAAGTTGCGATGGAAGCACATAAAGTAAAAAATAATAATAGCGCAAATAACATAACTGTGATGAATATTTTATTCTCAAAACTTCTATCCGGATATTTGGAACTACAATATTTGACGTGGAATTCTTCATATTTGCTTATGGCAATATACGTTAGTAAGTTCATTATAATCACGTATATACTTCACAGTTCACAAACCGGTGAAGATTAAATAAGATAATACATGCATCTCATAAGAATGTTAATAAATAATAGAGCAATACATTCGCATATAATTATTGATACCATATTAATTATTGTGAAAATCCGTACACTGTATGTAAGCCACCTTGACACGAGAAATAATTCCAAAGCTATTAAATTGTGTGTCAAGTTGATGGGTTATGTTTATTTAAGTTTATAATTTTTTACTTATCAAGGAAATACATTTTATTATTGATATATTTGCAAGAGAGTATAATATAATTATATTCAGACTCCAAAACAAAATACAAAGCTTTAATGGAATTAATACTTTATCTTATACGTATCACTAATTCTAAATAATTCCTAGACCTCTCCTTCGCTACTTCATTTATAGTAATTAAGCATCAAAACGCAGTGAAAATCCCGGAGCATAAAAATAATAAAAAGGCCATGTTTTCTAATCAAATAAACGTAGTGAATAGGATACATTAAATTAGAAGACACTTTTTATATAATCGTTATTTAATACGATAATAATAACTAAATACGGTTATTCTTATCCAAATATATCTTTCAGTCTGGGTAAGTATGTTCATCTTATAAAGTTGGTAAATATACAATAATTTTCATGAAAAGCATGCAAAAAGAAATTAAGGTTTAGTTCAATTTCTTCCAGTATTGATTTATTCCACCTTACCAAAAGTTACATTACCAACACTATGTTAAAACCTCAATTTTATTGTTTACTCTTTTGAATTTTTGTGCACTATTTTCTAGACTAAGTCATTCTTTTATATTTTTTATTTTCTCTGCAGTCGATCTTTGGTAAAAGCCAATTTATCTAAATAATAAAGCACTTACTAAAGTTCAATTACAAATGTTATAACACACGAATCTGGTCTGAATTTTTAATTGTATTTGTCGAAATAAGTATAAAATTGTGTTATTATTTCAAATTGTTGTTTTATTCATCACTTTGGGGTACATTTAACACAAGTTACTCAATTCTATATTTTTTTGTAAACTTCTCTATTTATTTAAGTATATACGTATACTTATCTATATAGCTACTTTATAAAGAAGTTATGCAAAACGTCGAGGCCCAGCTAAATAGGTCGCCTTAAATCTCTGTACACTCAAAATGTATAGCAAATTCACAATTTCCCAGGGTTTCCTTGGATGGCTCTTCCTTATTTTATTTACTGTTTTTGTGTGTCAAACCATTATAGTATGATATTGTTGTCTAGCCCTACAATCCGGTGAAATCTACAGCCAGCCACTTGACTACTCTATAAGCTTCTCCGTCTCTAACTCTCTTCTTCTAGCAGCTGAGATTCAAGCTTTCTGTATCACTAATATACTGTGAGCACATTCACAAGGTACATACAGAAAGTTTTCAAATATCTTTAGAATATTTTAAAATCTAACGCATATATTATAGTAATGAGTTAAGTTCAGGTAGAGACTTGAATATTTTTAATAGAGACAATACGTATAATAAATGATATCACATTTACTACAAATGACACTAGTTTCTATGTTTTAACTTTGTATATATTACATATCGGAAGAAACTTTTTAAGAACATAAGTTTTTCGTGTTTATGTAAATTCAGAGCATGGACAAAATAGATTTAAAAAATAATTAATAATTGGCTATTTTTAACATCGGTTTACGTACACTGAAAGAATAATAGTTACATAGAGATGATATTGTGTGCTCACTATTAACCAAGCAAATATTTAAATCTTAGATACAAAGATTTTTAAGTAACTGATCGTTTTTCTGGGCATAAAATTGCATACATCTGACTAGATATCAGAAGTAGTTAATGTTGTTTCTACCATGATTTTAAAAATACATAAACTCGCAATAGGGAAAATTGTAGGACTGAAGTTTATTTTATATTGAATAGAGAAAGTGCTGCGTTATAGTACAAAAGGTATAAAACGTGAACATTTTCGACGGATGTTGAAGATTTCGTTGTAGTAAAATTTCTTCGTATAATTTGCATGAACATTTCTTACAGCTCTGCAGAAAAACTTAAGAAATATTCGTTTCTTTGGAATTCGTTAAAACGGGAATTATTTTAGCCCATTTTAATATCAATTCCACTGACATAAATATGGCATGGCAAGCTTGTAGATAAGCCAGACTGCAGACGCGGACATGACCAAGAGACGGCTGAACATGTTTTATGGGAGTGTCTGCTGATGATTTCATCTCGTACGAGCCTATTCACCAGAATCCGTCCTCACACGGGTCCAATAGAGCATGCAGATATGGTGTCCACAAGGGCCAATTTTAAGGCTTTTTCAAGGTTTGCGGCGTTTTATGAGAAGCAATTTTGCGCAAACTCCCAAACTGATTCATCGTTCTCGAGCTTGGACGGGCGTGTCGATTGGGTCGTCACCACACCGGGTGCACAGGGCACCTCATGCCATAGAGGATTAGATGACAAGACAGCTATTTTTCATTTATTTCGTACTCAACTTAGTTTCTGTACTTAGGTGCATGTTGATGCCGTCCCATGCGATTACGCTACGGACAGGTTTAAAATCATATGCGAGGGAAAAAGCATTTCATTCGTGAAAGTGTCAGGAAGGCAACTGCGCATAATCGTGGTTGAGTGTACTGGCGGGTCAGTAGTGGGTCCTCAAAAACCTGTTATAAATATAATAAAATACCATAACCATGTATTTTAATTGTTTGATTTGACAGTATTTTAACCTTTAAAGGATTACATCATTATGTAATGCTTTTTCTCGGATTAGTAGTAGATATACATATTATATTCTTTCACGGGTATCTTAATACGTTGATTTCTATCATATTTTGTATTACGAAAGTAATTAATTATGCAATAAAAATACTTTCGTACAATATTTAATTGGTAAATATATTCAATAAATAATAATTATTATTGTTTCATTATACTCAGAGTTCAATGAATCGTTGCGTAAAAGTGCTGAATGGGAAAATATCTATGTAGGTGCATCAGACCAGTAACCACGCAATAGATTTTGACAGATCAGCAAAATCATATTTATAGTTAAAGTTCAACACTTTTAGATAATAGCGTTCATCCATATACTATCTATGTCAATAGGTACAAATTCAAAATATTGATCGACGCACGTGTTGGTTGTTGAATATCGCAAACGAAAGAATTCTACTCGATTCTCAAATAAATAAATAATTTTACCGGAAACATGTTTTTCAATCAATTATTTTTCTACTTATGTAGGTTTAGGGAATAGCAAATAAACGTCATAGTAAAAGTATTTCCTTATTCAATTTAGATATTGAAATCTAATTCTCCATACAGATTAAGTAGTAAACCCACACGGCTTTCGCAATAAAATTCATTTAAATCACCTATTGTATATAGACCCTCTTTAAGCAAAAGGACTTAACCCTCAGTTTTTTGAAAAGTGCTTTTATTTGAGAATCACAATGTACACAACTAAATACACGTTCTGTCGAAAGGAATTAAGCCGAAATTCAGTTTTAGATTTTGAAAAAAAAACAATCTAATAAGTTTGTGTAGAAAAGAAACAAGCATTAACCGTCAATTTTAATGATTAATCCTTTTTGCCTAAACACGGTTGACATATTTTACTTTAGTTCATTTTGATGCATAAAGATTTATGAACGAATATAAATTTGAATACTTTAATAGTCCTGGGAAGATTTCTGATTATTATATGAAGAACTATTTATGTAGGATCTTGAAGGATATCATTTATTGGTGTTAAATGGCCATTTTTTATTCCAGCTTAACCGTATGAGATTTTTGCTTTCGATAATTTCTTCTACTATTATTTATCTATATTATTTAAAACGAAACCATAAAAACTATCCAATATTAAAAAAATAACAGTGACGTAGCTACCTTTCGAAGTCATACAATGCATGAAATTCCAGCTGAACTCTTGTTCGTAAATCTTCAATATGTAAAAAAAATATCATTCCCCAGGGGCTACTGAACGATAAACGATTAAAATTAAAAATACGTGCCAATAGAAAAGATAGAATGAGAATAATTTTTGTGACATGACTGTCTATTTTCACGATTATCGCAAATCTATGAATGGCGTTTATTTTGGTTAATAAATGATGATTAACGGTTATTTAGATTATTTACGCGAGCAATAGTTATAATATACGTAGTTTTGATAACATATAGCATTTACGGTGACCCTATATATATATATTGAAAGTATTATTTTATTTTGATTTCAAATATAAAAGAATCATAATCAAATATAATGTGAAAATGTGTTTGTATGCAATATACTAACGAAAGTTTCAGGTCTTTTTCATAAATCTTCTCTTTTACAGAGTGCCTGAACGATAAAATATTAATTAATGCGTATATTAATTAATAATTTATTATGTACATTAAGTATTTCCTGACACCTGTGAAATAATTTTAAAGTATCGATGATTTCTTTACAAGAAACTAAACATTCTTGCCAAATATTTTTAATAGATGTCACTAAACATTTGAATTTAAATTAATTTCCTAGAATTATCAAAAAATCAATACTTTTTCGATATTCAGTTTATCTTACACGTGATTCTAAATAATCGAGTATGTGAGTAAAATATGTAAGCTTAAATATAATTATTTTCATCAACACTTCAATTTAAGACTAACTAAAAATGTGTCAAATTAATAAACAAATCTTTCATTAAGTCCTCTTGATTTACCATTTTTTAGATTGAGGAAGACTTTGTTTTCTAAACATGAAGGTATTAGTAATATTAAATCAATATTTTGCCCAATGTGCAATGAATTTAAACCTCTCATGTAGATTTTGACGGAACATCAGTAGCCACTCGGCCCGTCGGCCAACCCAGAATGAGATGAGCGGATAATAAGTATGAATGACTGAAGAAAGAGATAGGGACCAAGAGTCCTGGAGGAAGGTTGTACAGTCGGCCACGGACTCGGGCGGATCATAGCACCATATTTAATAATAATATTAATATCATGCCCAGGCCTGGTTCAGTGAATGCAGTCTAGCCGATCTAAAACAATATGAGTTTTAATTTCGTAAAATAACCGTTCATCAATTTTAAAAGTGGTATAATATAGAAATTAAGGTTTCTAAGATAAATCATAAAAAATAAGAAAAAAAAACATTTAATAAAAACAATTATCTGTATATTTATAAAAACAGTCTTGGGTATTGATATAATAATTGCAACATCAAATAAAACTTACATTTCAACATTTGATAGAGTGATTGCAAAAATGCTTTATTAAGTAGAGGAATATAAAATATGCACGTGCATTTTTTTGAAATGAACTATTTACAGTATGACATTATGAAAAACGTTGATGATTAGTACTTAATCATTTAAAAGGATATTTAATTGCACTAGAATAATTAACATTTTTTGGCTCAATTTAAAAAAAAATACATAAAACTATCACATTAATTTAACAGGTAAGGCACTTTTATTGTTACACAATCACAATCGTTAATCAAAAACATGTTTTAAAAATCTACATCATTTTTGACTCAATGAACTGACTATTCTTTTATCAGCCATTGATAAACCGAATTTATATTACAAAAATTTTTAAAATATATTTTATGTAATACATATGTGAATAAATAAAAATATTAAATGCAATAACAGATAAATATTTACAATAAAATCTTATGAATATGTTTGAAAACATAATCGCTTTTGGATCAACTATTCTTGGCTGATTTCATTTTATAATATTCGTGTAGAAGGAAATGAGAATAACGAATAACCAATAAATATTTATTACACATTTACATTGGTAAGTAGACAATGTAGTACAGTGTTCTTAAATCTGTGTAAATTTTAAGTCAAGATGAACTTTTCAAAGAAACCCTGTAATTTGGTGATACGAGAACAAATAATTTTATTTTATTGGTAGCATACATACAATGTATGTATTTATATAAATACACAAAAAAATTCTCATCGATACAGATTTAATTTTTTGATCTGATTATGTGAATAATTGTAATTTAATTTGTTATAATCCAATAATTGAAATTTTACACCTTGTATGGCTATCCAATTTACGGTGTAGATTGTAGTATAAATTACACAGTATACAAAAATAATAAGGGATGATTGAGTTACTCAAGTGTAACCAGAAAATTAAAACTTATTATCTAGATTAATTAAAATCACTGATAAATAATTATTGCATTTTGTGTTATTGTTTTATGTTAATGTAAGGCACATCGAATCCATGACAAGAGAAAAATTTGCTTATTTAAAATATCAAGAAACCTACCAAGCATTCTTTTGACAACAAAATAATTGGATAATTTCTACACATAGTGGGTAATAACATAATCATGATAATACATCATAATAGCTAAAGGTTGGCCAATGATAATTGAGCTCCATACAATCATGTTTCCCCATCTATCCCCGTAGTGCTTTTCTGCATAGCGAGAAAGAAACGAGAGAGGAATCTGGGCCATCATTCCCATGAATGCCCACACTCTATACGTTTGCAAGGGCACGCTTACCTGAAACAATACATTACATACATCGCTGTTAATCTTCATTTTTTTAATACTGCTTATAGCAGTGGCTATATTCAACAAATTCCTTTACCCGGTTGGAGATGTCACTTTAATGATAGTAAGACTACACGGATGCTGTTTACCTTGAATATAAAACGAAATGCTTGATTCACTCGACAAGCATAATTGAATGTCAAATTTAACTATTTACCAATAAGATATTCTTTAAATTATTTTACAATTGAAATTAAACCAATAAATGGAGATTTTTAGCTTTTTTCCATATTCCTTCCAATGGTTTCAGTAACAAAAAATAATATGATTCTATCTTAATATAATTTTATTATACAATTTAGAGATAACAATAGCTCTCATTGTGTACTCATATGACACTATATGAATAATATAAAAAAATATTCCTGGTAAATATTCAGTATTAACAAAAATGAATGGTGGAAGCAATTCAATACGAGCAATCAAGAAATAAAAGCAAATAAATTAATTTACCAAATATTCATGAAAGAAAGCAGATATGAAGAAGACCACAATACTGGCAACTGATTTACTGTATCCCAATTCAACGATTGGAATATAAACGTGACGAACCGCCCATCTGTGTATTGGCATATTCCATGTTCTCCAAAATGTGTCAATGTTATTTGCATTCCACCAATCGTTATAAAAGTTTCTATCCGCAAAGTGAAGCAACTCTCCCATCAAATTCAAGAACGAATGGAAGTTCAGGTAAAAGAAGCAGAGCCACAACAAGTGGTTCGGAATCTGAAAGTTAAATGTAAAAGTCAGCCATTTTCTTATGTGCATGAATATGTAAAATTTTCAGACAATAATATTACGTTTCTTAATCAATTATCAGTACCCGTGTCAAACATCGTGATAAAATGGAGTTAACTAAAAATTGAGCTCTTTAATTTGATTGAATCCCAAATAATTAGGTTGTGGGGAGAAAAATTATGTATTTTGCAATGGTCATTTTTGACCATCAGTTGTGGTCCTTTTTTGGTCCTGCAAGACATCTATTGTGTTCTTTTTTTTTCAAACCTCGGTTAAAATTAAGAGTTGTATACCTGACAAACAAATTACACAAAATTCCATGCTGGCAACTGCAACTAAAAAAATTACAACACATTCGGAGAATGTCTAACAGTCCAACAATGCCATTGGTGGCTTAAACAATTTAAAGGTGGTGATTTTAATCTAAAAAACATCCTCAAAGTAAAAAAGTAGTGAAAAAAAGATTATGACTTATAACGTACAAAAATCTTATCAAATCCAATACTAATTAAACGCTGAAATATTGTATCGATATACAGTGGTGCCTCACACAACGAACTTAATTCGTTCCAGGAGCAAGTTCGTTAT
>JAPMAE010005607.1:0-11281 GCA_036584705.1 Rhyacophila sp. 25_7
AATTATTAGCTCAACCGTTTTGGGTTCGCGTCCTGGCTACAATACAAATGAATAAGCATTTGTAAAATTTGCGACCAACATAAGCCTCGAACCTGTGAGGGCGACATTTTTGTTATCTCAATTATATTATTTTGTTTTTTGTTTCAAATATGTTCTAGTATATCTAGTTTCATATTGTGGATTTAATTATATATATATACATAACAATCTAAAAAGTAAATATTGTAATGTCAATTGAGTTGAAGATTGTTTAAACACCCTATAAAAAAGAAAATAAAAAATGCGCATTTTTATTTTTAAACAATTGGTAGTCTAAAATGAAAAATCAAGTATTTTAAAATATTAGAAAATTATAAACCTAATAATTGGTGATAAAAAAACTAATCACTTTTTAAACTATATTGTAATTAACAGCCTAAATTTTATAAAACGTAATTCTTTATAAAATATCTGAAACGGAAAATGCATTTTTCATAGATATAATTTTTATTTAAAAAAATCATAGTTATTTGCCATATTGCTCTTAGTATTAGTACATATCTATGTATTCTGTATAAAATTGATAAAAATGTAGGTTTTCATATTATATTTTATATACATTATTGTTTAACTAATTTTGTTTGTTTCATTGTTATTTTTTAATTTCTTATGATATAATACAGAATATAAATATGAAGTGGGAGAAATGCAATGTTTATAAGTAAAATGCTCCAAGCGTACGGGGTGTCGTTAAATGAAAAAGTTCCATTTGATTGACATTATTGGAAGATTTGGTTTTAAATCCGAGTTTTTATATAAAAAATAATTTAATCCATGTACTGAACATTTTAATGTTTTATGTCTACTGAACATTTTCAACAATATTGTTATGATAAGAATATTGCTACGCCACTATCTTATGGCATTTTTGCATCTCACTTTTTGTCGCTGTAATTTATAGTTTGATTCATCAAATATGTAATGATACATGGTTATATCACACTTACCAAACTAAACTTTATAAATTGTGAATATTAATGACCAGACTTTCCTGATTTATTATCCACGGCAGTTTGCGAGATGTGGTTCGGAGTTTAAAGTTGTGGATGATACAGCTATTTTTTATAATGCCAATTTACCTTAGGGTAAGTATTACAGAATGGGAATGCAAATAAATAATAAGAAGAAACTATCAATCATATTAGCCATAAAATATTGATGACTTCTTTTGCCACTCGATTGAAGCATATTAACTATTAGCACTTCGAACATAACGATATAATTATGTACGTATTTTTCATTTACGACATTTGTTTGTAATCTCATCTAGGACCATACTGGTTTATAAATTGGTTGGGATAGTATTTACTGGCATGCTGGAAATCAAAATACTCGTATGTTTCAAACTTATTAACAAAGAAAATATAAGAAAATTTCATTATGTTCACACCGGTCTTCAGAAAACAGTCTGTCTTTAAATGTACAATTTAAAATGAGGATTAACAAAAAAATGAATTAGTTGTTAGACAGTTATCTCACTTTTACTCGCGACAAACTTGAATTTACAAATCGAAGAGTACTGTAACCTTTAAAAGTTATCAAGATTTTGCTGAAAAATATGTATATAAATATTTATTTGTATAAATGCATTTGTTAAACACTCTTTGCATTTTACATAATAATATGCAACAAGTCACGCTACGAGATAGAATTAAGGGTCAAAGTCCCTTTTCAATGAGAAAGAAAGAGATGGTGGGCAAGTTACTATGGATAAGTATTGCCCTTTGGATGCCGACTTTTTATAAATTCATACGTGGTCCATTAACATTAAGTTGCACACTCGAAAACATTCTTACATGCTCTTATGCATGAATGACTTTTAAATAAATGTGATATCTTAAAAAGTATTAATATGTATATATATATAACGTAATCGTGAAACCTTAAGTACTAATAAGTATATAAAACTTGGAGCCTGAAGAAGAAATAAAAAATTATAGGTATTCGAAAATAAGGTACTCTGAAGAATTGAAAGAACAAACAATAATAACCCATTTACTACTCTTGATAGAGAAACTAGTCACTAAATGACATAACAGAGATTTAAAAGTATTGCTGCCAGTGTTAACTTTGTTAAGATAAATAATATTGACAACTAAGTGGAGAATGCATCCGACTGATAAGCCGTTAGCCGCAGGTTCAGATTTTGTAACTGGCGATTATCATGGAGTTCTTGTATTAATTGAATTTTATACGGGTAAAGATGCAAATCTTTTTTGATAATTTTTAGCAAACATGATTTAGATATTTTCAATTCTTGTGCATGGCGTCGATTAGAAGTGCACGGACATTCTCTAAAACTCTGCCTCATTGCATCATTATTTTCTGGCGTATGTCGTCTACGTGGTGGCACAAAACTGTGCTTGATTTCACAGAATATGCAAATTTCAAATCTACTCATTACACGCTGAATAGTTGACTTGCTTGACACATTATTGTCACCAAAAATATCACGCAATTTTCTTTGTGTATTCACAATTGAACAATTATTTAGATGGAATATTTTAATAACTTCAATGAGTTGTTTTTGCGTTCGGTGCGCTATAATAAAGCGTTATTGACTACTCTCTACGAATGTTAATGGAAAATGATCACTGACAAATGATAACTAAATCAAAATGGCAGCAAAATAAAATTGGCCTGAAATATAAAACGTACCCTGTATTTTCGTGTGTATGTAGCCAAAAAATGGACCGAGTTGGTTGAATTAATGATTAACAGCTATTAAAGGATCTATTTCCAAAGTGAACTTATTCCACTTCAACAGTTTTTGGGCAAATGCCAAAAAACCTTTTACGGTATCGATATTATAAATATTTTACGATCTTCGTTGGAATTTTTATTTTATACTACAAATAAATATACTCGTAACAAAAAATATGTGATATCAACACTGTAAACAATTTCTTGGCATTTATAAAAAAAAATCTTTAAGTAGAATAAGTTCACTTTGGCAATACATAATTATATTATAATTTAAAAAAACTTCCAAGGCAATCTTTATATAATATTATTTTTAATATTTATGTATTTTGTTTCAGAGCGTGTTTGATATAAAAATATATGGAAAATATCCTAAAATTTAAATGGTAATTAAAAAATACAAAGCCACTGCGCTTAGTTATATTATATACTTTGTTCGCATTTATAAGAGAACGTAGAAAACTTTTGACAAGTAAATTTAAACGATTTCTGTAACATCAGTTTATAGTCGAATTTATTGCGAGTAATTGCATGTTTGATCAACCTGCAAGATGACACGTTTGGTCGGCGTAAATGTGCAATCAAAGACTGTGAGCGTGTTTTCGCATTTTGCAGTTGTTAACAAGTCATATCAATTAAATTTTATTGCTCTAGATAATTGTTTACTTTTCAGATAAGATAACATTTCCTAATTTCTATATATACCTTTTTTTAAATGACGTTTGAGGTAGTTAAGACTTTGAATTATTTTTGCATATCGTCATCGTACGTAAGTGGATTACGCATCTAATTCACGGGCTTAGGGTATAGGGCTCAAATTTCGTAGCTGACAAAAATTGCACAAGTTTTTTCATGTACATTTAATACTCGTACCAGGATATGAATAAAATGGTTGAGCTAGTAACTGGTTGTTTTACTCAACCTAAAATTCTTTCAAAACAGTATTTACATTGTGGTGATCAATATGGTTTGTATTAGAGTGGGTATCGATAAAAAAAGTTTGGCATGAAGTACTATGATAAGATTTTCTATGAAGGTATATTTTCATAGAATATACTCGTATATGTTGTAATAAGCTGCTACATTGTTTCAATATCTTTATATGGTATAGATTATAGATGAAACGGATATCCGGCAACTATCCGTTATCTGGTATATCCGGCCACTTTTACTATCCGGCCGGATACCGAATATGAAAAAAAATATTTTCATTAACACAAGATAAAACATGCCACAATAGCTTATAAACACCATTTATTTATAATTAAAGATATAAAGCTTCATTACTGACAATAATCACTTCTCAAAAATATTTTTATTATTAATACTAATTAGTTCTCAAAATTAACACGTGGTAAATTATGGTGAATAAATACTAAACTTTCAGCATTTGATGGCAACAAGCGACTTCACTTGGCCTCGTAAACCAAGCCGGTTTCAGAGAACAGTCTTTCGCTGTAAGCACTACTGCCAGGTACTGAAAGATAAATTCTAGATTGGTCTAGTCTATTGTCTAGGTCTAGTGTCTAGGTCTAGTGGATTAAAGGGTCGTGATTACGATCGATACGCAATGTCTTCAAGAAATAGTCGATCTCGCTAGGAATTGGATTTTTTTCTTGATCGCGACGCTGACTATTACTATTATTTTCCTTTGCCACTTCATTGAACCAGTCCCAAAAGGTGTCGTGAGCTTCACGTGTAACGTTTGATCCAATTTCATCTACTTTATTTCGCTTAGCAGGTGAAAAAGAAATCAAATTAATTATGTACACGAATGACTTATGCTAGCCGCTTACGCGCGATGACACCCAAAGCAAACTCGTCACAACATGTAACGCGACAAAGGGCCAAATATTCAACAGCCGGATATCTGGCCATCCGGGCTCGAAGCTTTCCGAATATCCAGTATCCGGTTTTCGGCCAAACTACTATCCGTTTCGTCCCTAGTATAGATTGAGCCACCACTGCAAAATTCCTGTATATTGAGACACTTACCAACGACAGGGATGATTTTACATGATATTATAAGACTAATTTAAAAAAATCAATACGTTCTGAACATCTTCTTTTCTTTCTTCTTTGACTATCATATGAAAACCACACGTTACTTCCACGAGTTCTTGTCGCTCGCTAGTCTTCAAATATCCTCACCTGTCATGCCGTCATTCCGTAACTTCAATGAATAGATTCTTGCGGAATGACGGAATCCAGTTGTCATTCTCGGCATGTGGTGAAGCCAAGTCCAATGCTTGTCCTGCATTTTGTATGTAGTGAAAGACTAGATGGCCTATTTCCTTATCAAGCCATTTTGCGTATAGTCTTACACTGAACATATATACGTTATCGTTATACTGAAATATTAAACTTTGCAAGTTGTATGAACTTTAGTCTATTTCTACAAAATATTTTTTGTGTATTGGTTACTTTGCATATTCATAGTAGGATTTAAAAGTTTGTTATAATAGGATTTATAACCGATAGTTTAACTTTAACCTTTTCTGTGCCTAACATAATGTCACAACCCGGCATATCTCTGCGTTTTTATATTCAAAATCATGCAAAATATTCAAATTTGTCTAGCAAACTACGTTTGAAGTTGTGCGAGTTAATTCATTTCTGGCACTTAATCGGTTAATATGTTCATGTAATGTATTTTCGACCATAAATGATCAATATTTAACGTAATTTTCATACATTTTAACTTTTATCACTCCAATATTGATGGTTATATATAAAATTCTCTCATGTCATGATTGTATCCAGTACTTCCGTTAAATATACTTTATAAATAGTATATAAATAAAGTCATGCTCTATAGATTTGACAATGAGCACATTATTCACTAATTCACTGTGGGTGACAACAACAGTTCTAAATATAGTTGATATGATTTTTGTACACAATAAAATGTTTAAATTAATTAAATGGTATGTAAAACTGAAAATGAAAACCATCACAAATGGTTTTTTTTTATATATTCTAAATTTATTTCATTTAAATTTATACTCTTATTATAAATAAAAGTAAAAATAAATTTAATGTGTCCATCCAGTGCTGGATTAGCCCTTAAAGCAAAGTAAGCACGTGCTTAGACATCAAAGCAAAAGGGCACACCACATTTTTTTTTATAGCCGAATTTATCATTCAAATTACTAAACTAGTTACTAAATTTATAGACATTTTCAAAATTGAATGAAAATGAATACGTTCTGTTTATAAAGCACCATCCTACCATGTTCATACTACAAAATAATGTACACTGAGCTCGGAGATTGTAACTATACAAATTTTGAATAAGTTTAAAAGGGCACCAAAATTGGTTAATGCTTAGGGCATCTAAGGGTCTTAAATAAGGTCCTGTGTCCATCGTTTTACTCGTTGAAATTTACTAGTATAGGAAATGCTTATAATAAACAAAATTATGCATATTATTATTACACAGAAATGAAGGCATTTCACGAGAATATTATTAATATACTTAGTTTAGTCAGTATATCATCACAGTTTAAACATAATTTAAACACAGTGTATTTAGTGAAAGGCGTGTGGTATTTTTATTACCACGGTATTTTTTTTAAATTGTCATCGTAACGCTCATACAAATTCATCTTCATTTCGCATGACGCTACTAACGCACATCGTAAATTGCATAATTACGCACTGCGCCAATCATTTATAACAACTACGAGTACACTATTAAGTTATTTAACATTTCTTCGCCAAGGTTACATAATATAAACGTTTGCAGATTTATCATTCGGAAGATTTTTCTAGAGTATATAATTTAACAGTCATACAGAAAAATACGAAAAAAAATAAATGAACACATTGAATTATGTGTTTGAATACAGGTAACCCTCTTATAACATGGTAGATAGTTTCTTAAAAAATACGGTGTTGTGTGAAACCGTGTTATACGAGATTAAGAGACAATACAAAATAGACGATTGTGTTCTGAAATTAATTAAGTTAGCTGATTTTTATTTAAATATGAAACGGCGCCTCATGTATCGTTTGCCATAGGCGCGTGGTGATGAAACATTTATGGCATGTGTGTCTCATCAGTGGCAATTAAAATATTAACAAATACATGTAACCTTCCTATAACGTGGTAGATGGCTTCTTAAAAACTACCGTGTTGTATGAAACCGTTTTATACGAGAATATATTCTTGTAATTCAACAGTTTTATTGAAAATATAACCATATGTAAAACAAAAAACTTAAATAAAAAAAAAAATGTTCTCATTCTATTAAATTTCTTGTACATCACTGTTCAGCACAATGAGGCGACAGCATTTTTTCGGTCGAGTCACAGAACATATAATAATAGATCGAACGATTTCATCACTTTCTGAACCCATTTCTTCGTTATGATTTTTCGCATGGCCCTCTTCAAAAAATCTGTTATTTTAGTTTGTTTGCTGGCTCATACGATTATATAGTAAATTTCATTGTATAGAGAGGCAATTTTCAAGCACTTTTTTGAATTTTCGGTTTCTTTTAGCTCACAAATCATGTTATGAGTTTATGTTAAACAAGTAAGTTAAGCAAACGTAATCTTGAATGTTTGCCCTGCCTAAAATATAAAACAATGTAAATATGTGTATATAACGAATACTAAACGGACATTAATCAAAATTGGTCATTTTTTTCAAAACAAGACGTAATGGTGGGTATACTCATCGCCTGTTACGGGGATGTGGTGATAAAGTACACACGAAGTACGCATCTTGCTTTATATGGTTACAAGGTTAATGTTTTGGCATTATATTTGACTTAATCGTTTAGTATACGAAATAGCTTCTACTTTAACATAAGAAGATGCAAAATTTTAACCTTAAATATAGAAAAATATTTATACACATGAATTATTTATTGTTGATGCATAAAGCTTTAAATTATAGTGGTTGAGCAATAATGCAAAATGTTAAATCATCGTCAAATTGGGCCATGGCATTGAAATGACTTATTACAAGTTCGATCAATTCCTTAGTAGTATGAACACCGACCTAGACAAAGATGCATTAGAAAAAATATAACGTAATGCCACGTTATTCAAGACGATGACTCGCTAGGAGTAACCTCTGAGACACCACTATAAAAGTCAATAAAAATTGTCATCTCGATATGAAATCAACTTGTATTTATAAGTATGACTATTATTTATTGTATTGTTTTACTGTAGACATCTTGCTATCGTGCTTACAAAGTAACTTTGTCAATTTAAATACGATTTTTCGTAATTTATTGATACATGTGTATATTTTTGCATATTAAATACACATATACAATAAATGAGATATTTCGTAAATTAGCCATGTAAATATGATTCAATATATGAAAATAAAATCAAAACTATTGACATTTTTTGTCGTAAAATAATATTAGCAAAAAACTAATATCAATAAATTAACTGAATCTGATATTTGGAGATAATTTAATCAAAATTCAATTATTTATATGGCAATAAGAAACATTTTATCGACAAAATATTATGTTCAATTAGTACATGTATAGCTTATATTAATTTACTGTAATGTATATAAATAAATGTATTGCATTTTTATTATTATTATATTTTTTATGAAATATATATAATTTTTATTTTTGGAGATAATTTAAACTGTCTAAAAGTATTTAATTCTCATTCTTTCTTTAAACACACTGTGCATGGTGATACCACCCCATGCGCCTCTACAACAGGCAGACTTAAAATCAAAATGCGGGGAAAACATTGCATTCGTGAAGGGTCAGGCAGGTGACTGCGCATAATCGCTGTTGTGAGTACTGGCGGGTCGGTAATGGCATCTTCAAAATCTATCAAGGAGTCTATACTCCTTGACAGATAGTAGTGGACGCGCATATGCGTCAGCTCAAAATTCGTTGTGAAGAAGTACAGACGTATATGTAAGTCACGCTTCAAACAATAAAACACCCGTGTATAATATTTATGTATTGAATGAAAATTATATAACAATAGTATTGCCTATATTAAATAAAATTCAAAATTTTAAGCTATGAGTAGATTACGAGAAAACCTTTACCTAATTGTGAAACTCTAATTAAAACACTCATTCTTCGAGAGATTAATAAAGAATTTGATCGCTATACAGTTGATTTCAGAGTACATCGGTATTCCTCTGTAAATGTCATATTTCTCATAAGAAAATTGCCTTTGCAGCACTTCGAGAATATTTTGAACATTTTCTGCATGTGTTGTTAGTATGAACATACGTGAACTTATAAATATACCATAGCTAAAATTACTTGTACGGGTATACTCGTACCATAACACATCTGTACTTGAGAGATAAACTACACTATTTCAGGAATGGCACTTTTTAATTATAGTTGTTCACGCTCATCATTTTGGTGTTGCTTCCCTCGGATAATATATAACATGGTGTACTATTTTTTTCATTAAATTATTTTTTAGTATGCTTACAACATAATTGAGTATATCACTGGAAATATCGCCATAAGATATACTACATTATGTCAATAGTCAATTGTTCCAAAATTTGACATAGTGTAGTTTACCTTCCAGGTACAGAACGGTAAACTTTAGGTTTAATGCATTTTTTACTTTCCACACAAACTTAGTAAGTTATTCTTTTTTCAAAATTTAATGCTGAATTTCGAAAATAATTCTGCATTTTCAACTTAATTTCTTTTGACAGAACGTGTATTTAGTTGTGTAGATTGTGATTATCAAATAATAGTACTTCTCAAAAAACTGAGGGTTAAACCCTTTTTCCTAAATAGGGTCAATATAGTTAGACACCATAAAGTGTCAAATTATATAATTAATAGTAAGTACTCCACAATCATACATAGAATAAAAAACTTCAGTGTAACTTCAGTAATGTGTGTCCAATTAACTATAAAATCATAAACTTGATAACGAATAGCCATGGAAATGTTTAGCAAAATAATATACTATCTAAGTCTTTGTAATTTGAACGTCTAATAACTCTTTCACTTGTAGTTTGACATGTATCATAGAATAAAACATCCAAAATTTTAAAAATTATATTGTGAGAATTATAAAAGGTAAGCACTCTCCTCTTAAAAATAATCATTTGATATGAGATCCAACTTTGTACATTAATTGTCCTCAGGGCATAATTATTCGTGTTCTTTTATTTTGATAACACGATTTTTTTGGTTAATATAAATTCAACTTTTTCTTTCGCACATAAATTTCATCTGTCTACATCATAGACATATTTTTTTTATACATAGAATGCAAGGACCACTTTGTAAAAAATCATAAACAAACGAAATACATGCATATTTATACTGTCTAGTGACTATATTCATGATTGATAACCTTGTGGACGAGAATATTTTTTTACAGTTTTGAAATTCTAAGGCAAAACTTAAGCTGACAAAAATGCAACAAATAGTTAATGGTGTTAATCTTCGAAATGGAATATTAATAACATAGTATAACAAATAAGTTTAATGCAATTTGTTATTCGTAAATCGATGACTGTACATATATTTTTCGTAAAATGCACACATAAAAATATAATTTTCTTTGGTTGTTCTAGTTGATGTCCTACGTCCCTACAATCTATTTAGGTGGATAGCTTAAAACATCACATTTCAGTAATTTTTAACTATTATGTATCTCAATTGATGTTATTCGCTTATATTATTTAGATACGGTCTAGAAACAGTAAGATTACTGGAGTTTATTCCAATACCATTTTAATAGTTCATGATACACTCTGCCAAGCAATGTGAGCCTCTTTTAACTATATTATAACTATTTTTTTTAACCATATCCGCTCCAAAATAAAGCATATGGATCTTCAAAATGTGAGAATTGTTTAAACAGTTTTTTTAAGAGTCTTGTCAATTATAAGCTAAACCGTTTTGAGTTCGTGTCCTAGCTACAATACAAATTAATTTAAATTTGAAAAAAATGCAACCAGCACGGGTCTTGAATCTGTGACCCTCGTTTCGTGAGTGGGATGCCACTATCCACTCACCTACAAGGACGACTCGAACTAAATATATTACGGAACATCATGAAAACCTCAGTTTTAAGCACATATGAAATGTATTTTTTATTCACTTACATGACTTTATTTATCCAATCCAGAAATGGATATTCCTTGGAGAATCCAAATTTCGAATACCTTGCGTACATTTAATTTTTTGTCATTATTAATTCATGATAAATGGCTCTGTCACCCTCGTTGATGCGTAGATAGCGCATCCAACTTGTAAGTCGTTGTTTAACACGGTCAAATTTTGTAGCTAGTAAAAAATTCACATGCTTCTTCATGTATATTTGGAACCAGAACATGAATCAAAATTGTTAGGCTAATAATTGACAATTATCAATCGTAAAAGAAACCAAAGCAATTCACATTTGTATGCTTTATTTTGGAGCAGATATGGTTGAAAGAAATTTCATTTTGCATATACTCGCAGTTTGTGTTAATTGTTATAATATACAAATTTAGAATTATTTACTGCAAAGTATATGTCGTGGATGAGTGGATAGTGGCATCCGACTCACG
>JAPMAE010005608.1:1697-13064 GCA_036584705.1 Rhyacophila sp. 25_7
GCATAGAAATTATCATTTTAAATTACAAATACAATATGTCGCCACAAAATTATCGAGACCCAAATTTAAAGTGGCGTTAGAGAATTCTTCAGACAATACGTACATGTAAATAACTCACATAAAATTGATAAAATAACAACATGATTAATATCATATTATGTAGATGGAAAGGAGAAAAATTTCGTTCACTTATATACACTAGACTCTCTTTTTACACGGTGTTACATTCCTTTCATGTACATAGTTACTGTTCAGTACTATGCGCATCACAACGTAGAATGAGCTTGTTCTAAGAGTTATACAAGAAACTCACAAAAAAACACTTACAGCGATCGAAAACGCAGTTTTTGTTTAAATCCAATAAACTTGAAAATCTGAAAATAAATATTACACAGGCTCTGGATATCTCAAGTGATGAAAGCGATGTCGTACCAAATGTGCGTAAACGGGTTCGTCTATTGTCTGATCGTGAAAAATCTTTGTTACGAAGTGTTTTTCTTTAATAAAATTAAAATACAATAAAAAATAATGAATTTTATATCCATCGATTTTTATACAAGCAATTCTATCCACCATTTTTTATATGTTTTTAATTTAAGTATACTGTTTTTACATGGTATTACGTGGAACGTATTCTCGGTGTGAAAAGAGAGTCCGGTACATCGATCGTTGACATTTCGCACAAAGTAAAATAGCGTTTGGCGTCGAATCTAAAAGCTGGAAGTTTTTTTTATTATTATTTTGTTTAGTTTCAAAAACATTAAGTTAAGAAATATTTGGTTTTGAAGATACTTAGATATGATAGTTCATAATACGAGTAGCTCATCGTGAAACAAACTTTTTCATTAGTTTTACATTGAATTTTTGAATTTACATTGAAATCAAAGAGTATTTTAAAATCTAAATAACGCACAAGCAAAACTAGGAAAAAGTTTCTCAATGTAAAAAATACAATTAATACGGTAAACTAATAACAAATTACTCTTTTTATGGTCTTGTTCAATCGATCAAAAACTCCATCAGTTTTGTAACGGAGCAGTATGAAGTGTATGTTAAAAGATTTATGAAGTGTATGTTAAAATATTTATGAAGTAAAGATTATACTTTCAATCATTGATGGAAAGCGATTTGAAAATAATAAAACAGTTTTCCATATATCTTCCACAAAATATTTTTAGTACATAAAACTGTGTTATCATTTCGAGTAAAAGATGTTAATTATTATCACATACCATTCTGTTTATGTTTTGGTTCAAAATACGGTTTGTACAGGATGTGATTTTTCTTCTTGCTTGAAGCTTGTGAAATACAATAATAAATATACATTATTGGTGTGATATGACAGCGAATTAAATTAAATAAAAAATAAAAGTTAGATTTTGTAATAATCACGACTAATTCGCAGCCAATCTCTAACTGTAAACATAGCCGTTCATGTAAAACTACAGAATCATTGAGATTATTGGAAGTAGAATTATCTTCTTTTTGTTTCAGTTGTGATATTTGCTCTATCTTATTTGGGACAAAATAGGCGAATGCTTTTAGTACGATAAAATACCATTTTTCTTTAAAAAAAAATCGGTTATCAATCATAATGAAAATATTGAAGCTAGACCATTATACATTTTTTAGTCCTGAGTCTAGTCGCGTCGGATGTGCGAATCTCGAACAATCGGAGAGATATTTTAATCCAGGGAAATTAGACATTGGAGTTCGGAAAAACTCCCAGAAAGCTGAATTTTGATATCAAATTATCTTCGAAATGGTTACTCTTACGAATAAAAATCATAATATCTTTTATGTAGGAAATATTATAAGATACACATTTGACATAATTAATATTTTGTTCTGTAAAACTGACCTGTAACGAGATATTAACAAAAAACCGTTTTTGGTGACGTTTAACTCCGCGTAATTTTTTTAGCGGCACTCGGATCGATAGGGACTGTCGACATTTTATTTAAAACAACAATATCAATGTTCATATAGTGGTATTCATTTATATGTGCGGTTCTGTCTATGTATTTGTTAAGTCATACATGCACAGTATGTATGTGTGCGTGTTGAGAAGTACAGGCAAGCACAAAACTAATTGTAACTCATATACTACAAAACAAATAAAAACAGCATATTGATGAGCACACACCTATATCGACAGAGCAGCACAGATAAATGAATACCACTATACCAACATTGAACTTTCTGATAGTTTTTCCGAAGTTGGGCCATTTTTTTCTCTTGATTGTTTTTAGAGTTGCTCCAGTAAGTTCTTGGATCTGGTTGCGTCGTAGAGATAGACAGATATAGTCACGAACTATACAGAAAACTAAATATAAATGACTAGATAAAGATTAATAAAGATATAAAAGGATGAAAGGTGGTTGTGCAGTTAGTCATTTACAAATAGAGTATGGTGAGTATGCATTTCTTGATAATAAGTTATCCACGATAATAATTCACGTGAGTAGTCTTTAGACAAATGATTCAAGGGAATCTTTATTTAAGTAATTTTCTAAATCGTGTATAAATGGATTGAACCGTGTTATTTGGTATTAAATGATCGTATATAATATATTAAAAATATAAAGTTTAAACTCCATTTTGCAAGTGATAATTGTTGTTACATTCTTCAACAAGAAGTAAATAATAAGTATGCAGTCAACGCTTAAATCACATCCTACGATTGCATGTAATATTTTGCATTTATCTGATTATTGCAGCCAGTAATAATAATTCAAACATGTTAAAGCCCTCCACCTGTTTATTAAAGTGGAGTTATTAATATTTGCTTCGTTGGTGACACTTTTATTGTAAGTGTTCAAATTATCAACGCGTTATAATTGGACCGGGATGTCAAATAGTACAATTTTTTGTATACGGACTGTATGCAAGTATTATAATATAGAGCTTACGAGTATTTTTGTATCAAATATATAAAAAAATATTAGTTACCTTAATGGAAATTTACTAAATCTAATAAATAATTAACATTACACTGGAGCTCAGTTGGAGAGAAACCTCACATTTTAGTTTTATGAATCCAATGTATCATTATAGAATTGTATATTTGGCAGAAATTGTAACTGAGTTCGTACTGAAGAAAATTGAAAAAAAAACCGAAATGATACCTTCCATCTTACTACGCTCATCCACATTCGCATTTCTACTTTAGGGTACATATGTAAGTAAATAATAATCGCATATCTATGTTGTTTGAATATTGTGTTTGATAATTAATTATACATGAAAATAAGCATTATCAATTAGGTGTACACGATATTTCTTTGAAATATATGACAAAATATGTCGAGAACTATTGCGATAGGTTCATTTATAGTTCAAATATTGTGTTTCGTTTCGCTTTTTGAAAATTCTCTACACTTTTTGTACTCAAGGAGTGTTTAAAATCAATATATATATATTCATATATTGTATCCACTACTCGCATGCAAATAATGCCTCGGTGTTTTCTTTAATATTTCCCTTTCAAAAACGTGTTTTAACGATTTTAGTCAAAGTCACATTAACACAAATTTGAAATACATGATTACCAATAAATTGGTGTTTTATTTACCTGATCTGATAATTAAGAAAGTTATTACAGAAAAATCATTCAAATTGACGCTTAATTCTTTTTTCCTTTCCATACAAACTTAGTATAATAGATTGTTCTTTTATCAAAATCTAAAGCTGAATTTCGATAATAATTCGGCATTTTTGGCTTAATTCCTTTTAACAGAACGTGTAATTAGTTGTGTACATTATGATTCTCAAATTCAAGCACTTTACAGAAAACAGAGGATAAAGCCCTTTTACCTAAACACGGTCAAGATCCATACATAACAATAAACATATAGACGAGTTAGGGTTTAATATACGTAGAAAACAAATGTATATAATTTGTAACTTCTTGATATTTGGGGATTTTCTAGATTTTAAAATCATCTAAGAGCAAAGCCGAATTGTAGAAATGATGTCTTTACTATACAAGGGTCGTGTATTTAACCATTTGATCACACGTGATGAAATAACTGCATTCTGGGTATTCCATTACAGCACACACATACAATATTAGTATTTTACGTTAGGTGGTCGAAAGTTAATTTTAAAATAGATTCATGAACTGGGGGCACTGTTTGGATATATTTTGCATAGAAGCCTAATATTTTAAACTACGCCGCTGTGGTGAAACGATCTATAGTTTTTGCAACAGACCTACGCCTACTTAGACCGCTCAGACACACCATTGTTTTGAAGTATGTGTAAACAATTAGACAAGATTTGATTCATGAGTACTATCTACATTATTGTTTCAAATTTGGGTTATTTCGCCAAGCCTTTAAGATAATCGGATTCCAAGCTTCTAAGTATCTGCGGTGCCTTCAGCGGAATTTATATGTTGGAATGAGGTATAGATAAAATTAGATAAACTAATGATATCTGTATGTTTGGCTTGTGCTTACTTATGTAATCCATCAGACACCTAAAAATAAACAAATAGTGTTTCTGGCACACCCATAGTTTTAAAACATCTTCACTATATACTCGTAGATGATATAACTTTTAATAAACCTACAATATATTTTTCTTTATTTGGAATTACTGTAGCAAAATATGTATTACTAAAATATGCAATATGTCTTTTCAATCTTAAATTACTACCACGCTAAATTTGTACAGATTATTTGAAAACCTTGGGGTAAAAACCCTAAATGCCACAATTTTTCGGAAGAGCATTTAAACTGAATACCATGGTTCTACTGTAGTGTTTTTTTATATTCCAAAGATAGGAAATCATAATTCACTGCAACCATAATTATGCAATGAATATGTTTAGCAAATATTATAAATTCGGTATGTATAAATAAATATTAATTAAACAGTGATGCGACATTTAGTGTCTTTACTAAAAATTTAGATTTTTGCTGTTTTTACTTCAAAATAATTATGGAGAATTTTACTATGACAGAAAGAATAAAAATAGTAAATATATGAAAATATAGAAAGAAATGTATATTTAAAGATTTTTTTTATTTATAAGTGAAAACAAAAACACGTTGAGATAATATTAAACCCTTAAGTTTACTTAATTAATATAAAAAAAACTGTATAATTACACTATCAAAATACAGTAGTGAATTTATTCTGCGTCACATAATCCAACCCTATAATCTTCAGTTTCCATCATATTACTGTCACAAACTAAAAAATCAAACTAATGGACATTTGAGTTTTTTTTTAATGCCTTATTTTTGGCAGTCAATTTGAGGGGCATAAAGTTAAAAAACGATTTAATATGAGCGATTGCATAGGTCCATAGACAAATAACTGATTTTTTTTTTTGAAAAATGTGGACCTTTGAGGTTTTTACTCCAAGGTCTTCAATTGTTTAAAATCAAATCTGTGCTATCAAGTGTTAAATTACGAGTAAACAAATAATTTGCAAAGTGATTTAAAGAAACATACATTTCAAGAAACGCGCTTTTATGTGTATATAAAACTAACTGAAGCCCGGCATGCGTTGCTACGCCATTCGAAGAAAGATTTTTTTTTGTTTTTTACATTTTGTAAATAGTATTTTATTCAATTGCTTTAGGATACACTATATTTTTCGTTTTTCCGTTTTGTGCAAAAATGAATAAATTTGTAGGCTGTCCTACTTAAGAGCATGCAATATATAATTGATCATGTGAAAAACATGGATTTCTCGATTTAATCGACACACTTGAAGTGATTGTACTTGTGCTTTGTTGATTGTTATTGAAAAAGCAAGTCAAATGGAGAACTCTGAGAATTATGGGCGCACCAATTTTGATTGTCAATATATGCGGTGGCATTCCCGAAAAGTCCTACGAATTTAAAAATTTAGCTGGATAATTTTCAGTTTTTTCCAGGGCTGTGGAGTGGGAGTCGAAGTTGGTGGAGTCGTGACATTTTAGATGGAGTTGGAGTTGGAAAAAATCGGCCGACTCCGACTTCTTTTTTTATTTACTTTTATGAATAACATTACGGCATGTATCAAATGTCAATGAATATATATGATTCAGAACTCTGGGACTATATTATGTTGGGCACTTTCAATTGGACTACCGCCATGACAAAGAAAAAACTCTACATTCAAAATTTATTATATTATATCAATAGTTATGTCAATCACTATATTTGATTAGAAAATTTGGATTCACATGTACAGAATATACGCATAACATATTTTTATAATTCTAACGATAGAGTAATATATTAAGGAAAGTTTTCATCATGCAGAAAAAATGTTTTTTGTTTCTCCTGTAAAATTTTCGGTAATCCATGATACGTGTTCTTGCAGTATTGGCGACTATTTGCAAAATGCCGTTCGGTATAATTAATTCGTATTCAAACTGGAATATACCCTTGAAAAATTGACTGTAAGTTAATTATGAGATGTGCTACAAACGCAGAAATAGTTGTTAAAAAAATCAGCAGAAATGTATAATTTTAAACCAGCAAGTAATTAAGACGTTATTATCTTGCCGTGAATTAGCGGCCTAACTTACTTAAGCAAACATCAATCACTGAACAATTAGCGATCGTTAATCTAGCCTCTCCTCGCCTGTCAGCTGCAAACAGATCCTTTTGCTTTCCACGCCTCAGAAATCACGTTCAGGACCTGGCCTGACGTCACTGAGAAGAACAGTCACTACCATATACACGAAGAAGTTTTTTAAATGGTAAAACCTATCAGATTCTACTTCTAACAATTGCCAACAAAAAGAAAGTTTGTTTAATTTCTATTTGGTGTTGAATGACAAATGATGTTCCTAGTTCTTCAATCAATGAAATCGATGAACAAAGTTTCGGGTAAAGATGTCATTGCATTATAAATCTCTTAAATGATAATACCATGTCTTATTTCTGCAATATTATAAAACAGAACTTGAGTCTATGATGGTTATTTTAAAGCTTAGTTTTACTAATATTAAAATATGTAATACATACTAAAATCCAATAGTGTATGCCTTGTGACCGAAGTAAGTAAATTTAACAGACTAAAATTACCAGACATAAATTTTAATTGTTTGGTCGAAAGTGAAAGTTGTTAAAACTTCCTCTTGCAAAAAAGCTAACCTTCTTATAGTATAATCATATAATAACACAGTTCTTCTACTTATTTCTACATATATATAAACTCGTATAAATAGTCAATACAAGTTTTGAATGTTACAACATTTTCAACTCAGTTTCAACGTGATACTTTTAGTTAAACTATTAAAAAAATAATGAAACCTTTTCATACATTTGCATAAACAAAAATTCGTGACATCAATAGACAGAGTAACATTTTAAATATGTTAATTAAAAATATGGATTGCATAATACGAATATAAAAATATTGCTTATTTTCATTGTCAATGAATTGGTGAGGCACATCTGATCATCATCAATATTGATATTTTTTGTACATAGCACTTATCGGCCAGTACTAGCAACCACGATTGTGCACGGTTGCCTGCCTGAAAATATACGAAAGAATCTTTTTTGGCCTCACTTACACTCGCATGCACAAGACGGTATCACCATTTACCGTGACGGGGAAGAGATTTTTATAAAGATTACATTAATAATGTCGTAACACTTTTTCGTGCGTATACTGTAGCGTTGCAAATATTAATATTTTTTGAGTACACTCGAGTGTACAGGAAGTTTTTTAAGTCATCGATTCGCATAACAGACAGATAAAAGAAGGGTAGTGAGAAAACATCTTCCAGCTCTCCTAACGATGCTGCATATTGCTTAAAAGGTAATAAATTGTAACTTGTGAAAGATATACTAATATAACCAAATTGTCCGATTGCGGCTCGAACTGGTTTAATGTGAACACTATCAGATATAGTTAATTGCTTAACTTACCAGATATACACGTATTTTAAAGCGTATATCATGACGTAATGAACGTTAAACGCCTTAAAAAGAAGTGCCACGAGTGTCACAGAAAATTCATATTATATACGTGTTATCGCTCTAGCTATCAAGATATTTGAAAATATTCCATGTGAAACCCGTGTCGCTATATCCAACCGGCCAAACAAAAGGGCGAATTGTTAGGAGTATTTTTTTCCTTTCAATCGACAACTAGAAGCAAGCTGCGCTTAATAAAAACATAATATTGTCCGAATGGTGAATAATGGAGTTTAGCAAAAGAAGTTTAATTAAAGGGTTTTCTAGAACTTTAGTATATAATCAGGGGCTTAAACAATGGAAATAATACTAGAAATAATAATTGTAGTAATACTTGAAACGCAAATGCATCCATCTTAACCGCGTATTTATATGCAAATAATCTGTGCTTGTCTGTGGTTCGATTCTCGCCAAACCCATCCAACTCTTGCCGAACTCACAATATTATTTTCTAATTTAAATTTTTTTATTTTTTTTACTATCATATACTACTGTTCAACTTTATTAGTATTTATCATAAATAAAATGCTTATTGCATCGGACTGTTTTTGTACTAGAATGTATTCGTCCAATGTTAACCATTCATTTTGATATTGCGTTTGTGCTGTGTGTTCATAAATGCCTTTTACAAAATTGACATCTAAAAAAATACGAAGCATCACTTTTTTTCGGCGTTCGTTTTTTGAATTTTTAATAAATTCACTAACGTCACAAAGATGCCATATCGGAAATAAAATATTTGTATATGATTCTCTGGTGTTTCATTTTCTTTCACATGTCATCGTTTCACTAGAATTTGTCATACTAGCCAATAAACAAATACGGAAACTTCTAGAATATTGAAGTAAAAAACAATTACTTTATTTGTAGTCTTTTTGGAATTCACAAATATCATTTAGAAAATGCGCATTATTCTTAAAATAAATGTGATATGTCTACGAATAGTTCACATTACATAAAACGGATATGCTAAAAATGTTCATTATATTATTGTGTTGACGTATTTCAAAATATATTGCTATTTCACACGTTTATTTAAAAAAAAAGTACACAAGTGATAAATACATGAGAAATTGCATAATTATTATTAATAATAAAGATGCAAAGCAAACAACTAATACATTTTCAATTTTTAATTTAATTTAATTCAATATGAAAATAGTATACAATCCGATGCGGCTTATAGTCAAGACCATTGGTTCCCAAAGAAATTAGTACGCACACCGGTAAGCGTTGAAGCGATCCAAGGGAACGTTTTTGTCCAAGGCAAATTTAGTAGGCTCTGAGGACCAACTGCCGCTCCCCTGAGCAATACTCGGAAGAACGCACTGAAGAGTTTTATTAATAGTATAAATCATCAAACAGGTATATTTGTTAATCAAACTTTGAGCAATACACCAGTATTTTTATATATTTTAATAAAGTAATTAAAAAAAATCAGTCCTTGTTTTTCAATATATAATATAGTATACTTCACATTCGAATTGAATTATTTGAAAAAGTGTGATATAACCCAAAAAAGTTGGAGAACTTTGGATTACATTATTGATTTCAAGAACGGGAGTCGCTATGTTTTTTTTTGAAAAGATGGCAACATATGGTCTAAACAATAGCGTGTTTCATTACTGTTCAACAGATTTTACACCAACTTCATGAATTTACTAGTTGTGATAAAAAACTAATCAATTCTGCCCACGTCAGTAGTGTTTTCTATAATATTCACGATAATTTTCAGTCATTTTAGACGCGTACTTTTCGTTTTGGAGGAACATATTCACAACAATATTTGACATATTCTATGACTTTTATTTCAATATTTGAAAAATTATAGATCGGAGAATTTGTACTATAAAATAATTTCAATACAGAAAAGAAGTAAATATGATAGAGAAAAAAATTGCATAATGAAATCAAGGATTTATAATGAGACAAACGTATCTATGATGACTGCGAAGATATTGAGGATGACAAAACACCTGGACACCGTCGGACATCAACTACAGATAAAGTCTGGAAAATCGAGGATATCATACTTTTTAATCTCGTAACTATCATTTTAGCAGTTATATAAATTGGCCCTCGTTAGGCTAGTGGATAACACGTACGCCTAATAAACAGGGGTCACGAATTCAAGGCCCGTGCCGGTTGCAAAATTTTCAAATGTTTACCCATTTGTATTGTAGCCAGGACACGAACCTGAAACGGTTGAGCTAATAATTGACGATTATTATTCGTAAAAAATCTGTCAAAACAATCTTCACAATGTGGAGATCCATATGCTTTGTTTCGGAGCGGATATAGTTAAAAAAAGAATAAATTTTAGTTAAACCAATGTACAGACATATTAAAATAATGTTGGATTACTTTAAAGAAAAGAGTTGCTTGAAACGAAATAATTATCTGATCATCACTATATATTTTGTAGTCTCATACATTTAGTTTTGTTTAACGCACAACAAAATTACTTAAAATGAAAAGATTTTTCATCTCATAACAATAATATTATATACCGGCTGTCATACAGTCACCGACGTATTAATATATATATGTATATGACTCTTTGATAAGGTAAACTAATCTCCATCGACCGTAAATGCTTTCAATTTTATTCGACATGGTTTGAGATGTTCTGATTTATTTAACGCCGGCGCCACAGTGTATTTACTCTCCATACGACGTTCATTAAGATTGCAGTTCTCTGTTTTCCTACGTCGTAAATTCGCTTTAAAACTTGTCTTGAAAAGTCGAATTCCGAGAAACGTTGCGTATTTTGCCGGGGCAATGTTGATAAAGCGATATTGACCAATAGCCGAGAATTCTGCTAAACAGTACTCAAACTTTGACTTCGCTGTACTAGTTTGCGGTTTATTAGTCGTATTAGATTAAGAATAAAGGTTATAAATCAGTGTTTTTAAATATTTCACTAGATATTTTTATTTATCAATTATTATACTATTATATTCAAACCTTTCGAAAATCATTTAAGCCACTACATCTGCTCATTACATAATTCAATTTGTAATCAAATATTACTTACATGTATTTATCATATTGATGTATTTTCAAAAATAAAAATTACAAACAAGTCTCATTATTTGATCGGTGCGGATAATTGAAAACTTATGTATTTAATATTAAACAATAATGTTAGCAAACTACACCCAAGTCTCTTTTTAAACGGGGGCTCCGTTTCAAAGACAACCATGGGAAGAAAGGTGTAAAAAAGTGCTTGAACAAAAAAATTCGAGGTGTATCGTGAATGACATTAACATCTTATGTTTCACTGGTTTTGAATACAAACGAAATATATTTTTTTATTCTTTTTAGATTTTTCTAATATATTCTAGAAATATATTTTTCCGGGTTTATAATGTGACCATAAAATCTATAGCTCTGTATGGATGTGAAACTTGGAGCCTGACGGAGAAACAA
>JAPMAE010005611.1:0-10348 GCA_036584705.1 Rhyacophila sp. 25_7
TAAGTGAGTAAGTAATCTTGAAAATGTATATGAATACCTTCCGCATGGTGACACTCCGATTGGTTCCTCTTCGTCCTCCTTCCCCTCATCGCGATCTAACTTCTTCTGTGACTCCAGCTTCTCAAGGTCATATATGGGACCATAAACGAGGCCTATTTAAAAAGAGAATTATTTTTTACAATTCACATTTATTTTTACAATAAGTAAATATATACTGGACTTTGAACCAATGGATGAACTCTAATAAAGGGAGAAAGAAAGAAAAAATTCATTATGAAATGATTTTATATTTGAGCCACTGAATGGTGGTGAAAATACAATTTTATGAATAAAGTTTTCCATAGGAGCTCGACTGAAAAGTGATGTCTGCAACCATAATATTTTTGGAGACTATTTCCCATTCCTAAGATTATCATGCTTCAGTAGTTTACACTAATATTAAAATTAACTAAGTATCAAATTTAAATATAATATTTTCATAAGTGTTCATTACTATGACAGAAATTGATTATCAAGGAAATAATTTTACCTTTTACTCCTAATAGTGTCAACTCGATATATATTATGAATAACAGAACAGTAATGACGCTTTGAAATTGTTGAGCATACAAAATGTATTAAATTAGCAGTTAGACTATTTTGAGACAATCATATCATATTAAAGATTACCCTTTGTGTTGAAGAATACTTTGAAATAGTCAATCAGTGTAAAAATATAAATTAATATTCATTCCTCATTTTCTTACAGTAGCATCATATTGCAAGTGTAGCGGAAAGACACAAACAATCAATAATGGAAGTAAAGTGATTCTGATATAAAATACCAACATACATTTAATAATTGTATCTTGATGGCATATGAACAAACCAAGGAGGTATTAATTAACATGGTCTAACAGGATCAAAGAAATATAAATTATCAGGGTACTAGTTGAGAAATCTTCAGTTAGAATTATTAGACTCAATGATACCTTTGAAGTCTGTGTCAGCAATGTGGGCAGAGTCGGGGTCCCCGGGGACGCCAGGAACCGCTGAGACATCCCCCGGGGCCGGCGGTCCTGGACTTCTCGCACCCTGTAACCCCTTCTCTTCTATTTCGATGTTTTCCTCCTGAAGAATTAAAATCAAATGATACATCAGGCGTGAAGTAATTTTTAATATTAAAATCTTAAGAATCAAAAACTACTCAAAGAGACATGTAATATTTGAGCCTAGCTATGAAATTTTCAGCTGTTATCTATGGATGAGAAACACAGCATTTCAACAAATATCAGTGGGCAGTGGCTTATCACATATAAATAGTATGATGGAAGCATCAATATATTCTAATTTAATATGTAAATACGTATTGCCATTATCTGTAGTTGCATTGTAAATCAAACGGTGGAACAAAATTAAAACAAAAATACATCATTGTACTCACTGTTAAGAATTGAGCATCAGATATTAAATAAATAATGTTAATAATTCGATCAAATTAATTATAATTTTGAAAAAAAATATATGCAACATTTGGATGATAAAATAAAAGTTACATAGCCACATATAAAATTAAAAAATATACCCATTCAAAAATGGAATAGTATAAAAAAATGAATCACCTTTTTTTTCAAACAATAGTCACAGAGTAAAAACAAAAGCACCTCAATCATGAAAAATGTTTTAAATATAGAACAAGATGAAAACAGAAAATATACAATGTAATATGAGACAACTTCATATTGGAGTGCCAGTATTAGACTGAGTTTCAACACTTCGGTATGAGAGAAGGCAATTTGTGTATGAGTGAATTGAAATTGCAGATCCTGTAATTGGATAATTTGTCGAGTTGTTATGTTAGAGGACGCAGTAGGATAAAAATTGCTCCCATCACTTGGTCAACTTTGCACAGGTTGAGTGACATGTCTATTTTTAGATTGTCTTTGCTTGTTGTTATGATGCCATCCTGAAGATAAGTAAATAATAACAGACTCACAAACAATACCCAATAAGAGCACATTGTCCATAATTGATTTAAATCTAGTGGAATGAGAGTTATATGAAAGTCTTATTATGTTTTATCTTTATTATGAACCTATAGCTCTGCAGCTAAAGATATGTGAAGTCAACATGTGGCATTCTTATGTTCTGGCTAAGGGGTGAAATATAGAGGAAGATAGTTCCGTATGTGTGTCAAACTTGGAGCTCAACGAAGACACAAGAAAAGGTCATCTGGTTCGAAAATAAGATTCTTAGAAAAAGATTAGGATCAGTTTTAGAAAACAAAAGATTTCATATTTGTGTTAATGCTGAACTCCTTAAACAATTTACATATAACATTGTAAATGTCTTGAGGCCGAGAAGACTAAGGCAGAGGGGCAACATTATTAAGGGTGATGGATCTACAGCGCCCAAAGAAGTATTTTAGGGAACTCCAGTATACATTCGACCATTAGGCCAACCCCACGAAGAGATGGACGAATAACATGAGTGTATTTTTTTAGATGAATATAGTTAGGGACAAAGAGGCGTAGAGGGCGATTATACAGTCAACAATGAATCTAAGTGGACTTAGAGCCGTGTTATCATTATCAATCATTTTACTCACTTATTTCTTTTTAAAGATACTTTGAAGAATAAGCTATTCATTGTATGCCTTCAAATCAGCCAGCAGGATTCAGAAATCTTTATATCCACCTGTTACAGATACTTTATTTGTCATATTGTAGCATTTTGACTACTACACTTTTTAAAGACAGCAGTGTGTTACTTATATCAATCTACAGTAATGCAGTAACATTTTAAAAGTGTCAACGAAAAAATAATCTTACCAAATCTTGTTCAGAGATGAAAGCGTCATCTTCAAGGCGAGCCACAAGCTTGTTACCACTGGCATCCAGATCGGGCATTGGAGGAGGAGGTGGAGCTTGGCCTGATCCCCGTCTCCTGTAGCCACCTACCCCCACTTGTCCTGCCTAATATAAAAAAGTGTAAACAGTTTTTTTAGTATAAATATCCTCACTTATAAGATGTAAAGACATTGATACACTACGTCTATTTGTAGCTTACCTCATTGAAATCAATGGATCACAAAAAATCGCAATGGACTGTGGAAAATGGTATAGCTTTGTTATTTCTCAGAAACATTTGGAAAATAATATGGTTGAGTATTTCATTTGCTATGAATGATTTTATAGCATTTCTGACTCGTGCGTATGTATAAATTGATAATTCTGGTCACAAATACACTCATTCACTGTTGAAAACAATTACTATTTAGAGTAAAAACATAATTCCATTATCACATTATAAGCATGTTGATAGTTAACAATGAACATATCAATGCTCTTTCCTCAAATAACATGAACATTCTACATTTTTCAATACGACTATTAAATGCAATAAAAAAATACTCACAACACTGGTAGATAACGAATTGAGCACATCAAAGTTGTTCTGCTTCGTGCAGATAATGTTGAGGGCGGCAGCATAGTGATCTTGAAGCTTGTAAGCAGGGTTCACACCCACTCCGGCAGCACCACCTCCGGCACCAGCCACTGCCTTCTTTCCGGCCAACGTGTGGATGACCATCGGGTCTGCGGCCGGAACTACAACCTTTAGTATTCAATCGTTAAACAAAAAAAAGGATCAAATTAATTATATGCATTTAAATATATGTTTCTCTTTTCACGGTCGATATTATGATCGTTGTTAAGTAAATGATTATAATATCTAAATTATTTGGCAATATTACTTTGAAGACCATAAACAAATAATATTTTATTTCACATTTGTGTCGTTCGAGTAAATCGATATTTTCATGTTTTAAGCAACGAATAATTGTTACAAAGCTTCTATTGAAAGACAATAGTTGTATCCCGGTAAATGTAACATAGTTCGCTTTTATCCAATATTCATGTAGTTAGAATGATCTTCTCCATTTATAAACATGTTTTTTAGGATCAAGATTTTCTTTTTACACAGTAAAATACTTCCCAAGAAAAAAAAATTCAGCAAGATGGCTTCAACCTCTCCAGGAGTGAGTTTTTTAATTATGGTTGCACATTTGGGTGAAAGTATTTTCATTAATCTGGCTTTCCATTTGAATTTTATTAAATGTACGCAATACTATCGTTGTATAATGTTCATTTGATGCATAAATAATATATACAAGTATTTTATTGCTTGGTGTTTGACGTACATATACGTTTATACTTCGACAAAGTGAATTTTGAGCGAACAAATATGTGCATCAATACTTCTAGAAAGATTAAAGGTTCATTTTACGCAAAAAACAAAAAAAATGCTTGAATTGATATTTGAATGCAGTCTTCAAATGCATAAAAATTTATGTTTCATCTTTCAGCATCCTAAAACTGTATATTTGTAAGTACTGATAAAAATTTCGAGACTTATGAAAATTGTATTTCATTCACCAATCATAAAATGTTATCATTGATAATACACAATTTTCAATATAAAAACAGCAGTTGTAATGAGATAGTATATATTATCCCTACGGATAAGTCAATAAATATGCCTTATCTCCATAATGGGTATATTTTTCATCCATGCTTCAGAAAGAAATCAGGATTTTACTTCTACTCACCTTAAATGTTTTTTCTTTTCCATGGACAGTTTTTTCTTTAGCAGTGTGATGGTGATCCATCAGATGATGAACATGGTGATTTACAGGAGATAACTGGAATAAATTAATAACATTTATTCTACTACCAAAAAAATAGATAATACATAATTAAATTATTATTCATGACGTCCCATACATAAACAACGAATTTGAAGTTATATATCAATCAAGATTGAATTTGTTTTGATATTATTAAGAGTATAATGAGGTTATTATATTTTAAGCACGTTTAGATGTTAATTGAAGTAACTTTATTAGAAATCGGTTTATTTAAAAGCTGCCCCATATTTATCCTACTGCCTCGTTAATTGTAAATTAACATTAATTCAAAATTTAGTAAAGAATTAATGAGTTCACCTGATGTGAGAACCTGGTCGATGGTATTGGCAGATTTCTAGTCTTTGGATACTCTAATCTCTTTCCCAAGCCATACTTCGACTGACCCATCACCAACTTTTTAGGGCGATCGATTCCAATTCTATCCAACGACGGAAGGGGCTGATCGTCATCCTGCGGCTCTTGAACCTTTCTCGTCCCGGCCCCGACCTTTGTCACCTCCTTCTTGGCTGTAGGTCGGAGTGATTTTTCGGGGCTCTTGTCATGTTTACGCGTGATCAGGTTGTCCTTGCGCGTTTTCACGCTGCGGACCGATGATATGTTTGTCGGAACGTTCTCCATTTTCGATGTTTGAGGTGTATAAATTATAATTTAAAATAAATATAATAAAACAATACGATGTACTTTTAGTATGTACCTACTAATAAGGAAATAATCGAGAGAGGTTGTTGACTTTCTTTGAATCTACTTCCGAGGAGTAATGATCTGAATGGGTACCTGCACTCCATTTGTTTTGACAAAGCGTTTGCGGATTCAATGTATTCCATTAAGGCGGTAATTATTATGTATGGTTAAAACTACTGACAATAATTCAAAATTCACTTTTCTATAACATTTAAGTTTCACAGTAACCTAATAGAAAACAAATATAACATTAATGCGATACAAATAATGCTAAACGATTAATGAATACGGTTATGATTATTTAGATATAAAACTTACGACTTTCTTTAATAGGAAGATATTTTTATGCTTTTATGTGTCTATACTTAAAAGATTAGTTTAGTTATTTTTATTACTGTATAATTGACATTAATTTTATTTCTTTAATGAATAAAATATAAAACAGACAACTTAAATAAATAGCAATAGAAATTGATACGGGAAACGTGTAAAAAAACAGGTATTCAGTCTTTCGAAATAAAAATTTGGCATTTTCTACAAAACTATTGTTAAATCAACAGTCAAAAAGAGTTGCTTGGGAATACATATAACAATTATAATATAAAATGTGAAACGTTTATGATATGCTCAAGAAGTCATAAAATCATAATGTTTTTAGTTTTGAGCTATAACCGATTATTACATTAGAAATCATATATTTTTCGGGCTTGTATTTATGGGACGCAATGGTATAATTTTAATGAAGCAGAGATTCTTCCTCCTATTGTTGTTGTTGACTTGGAGTATTGCGATGTTGGCGTTTAGAACTTGCTGAAACAAAAAAGTCAATTATTGAATTAACTACCTTATTGTAAAACAAATAGTTTCCATTAGTCCATTTATCAATTGATATAACTATAAATGTCATATCTATGATGTTTAACCCTTTAGCAACAATTTGAACCCATGATGTTACATGGCTTATATAACTTATTTATCTACAGATATTTATGTTATAAACTAACCATGTCATAACCAACATTTACATTATAAATATCTGATAAATATGAAAATTAAATAATTTATATATTACTTCGAACCAAACTTTTTACTCGTTTATCGATTATAAGATTACCAATTTGATTATAACCATACAAAAAATCTCTTCTCACACTTCATTTTCGAGTCTTAGCATATTAATGCTGCCCTAAAGTAAATTTTAGGTCGGGATGTTAGTTATTTGCATACATGTATCAAATTGCAAACAGCAGTTTAAGAAATAATTATGTGTTACAGTTATGTATATAATGTCAAAAACAATCTGTGATTTTCCATTTTCATGGGCTTTTTTTTTACTAAAAACATTTTACTATATATTTAATGTGACAATCAAATTTAAAAGATTAGAAACATTTTTTTTGTTTACCATTTCATTATTCTTTATTTTTACCTAGTTTACTATTTAAGAAACTCCACTATTATATTATAGTCCATATAGTTTTTAACATAACATGAAAAAAGATTCTTATTAAAAAATACCACATGATTTAACCAAAACACTTAATCTCTCAAATTTCCTCGTGTTACCAAAGGGTTAAGATTATTTATTTTTTCATTAGATTCATTCTGCTCTATGTTTTATATAATCTGCTACACGCATACAGTGATTCTTTTGAAAAATTAGGAATAGACATAAAAAACACATCACTTGGAAGCACTTTACTACGGAAGTTAAACTACTTTCAAATTCATTCTACCCATAGAAATCTCTCCTAAATAAAAATTTAAATATTTTTTTAGATATTATTTATAAAAAATATCAATAATTTTATTTTTTCGTTCTTTGATACTTTTGTTTTTTTTTTAATAATATATGCATTTTTAAATCAAATTTGGAATCATATTCAATATTATACCAAAACTACATTTGGCGTGTTTGTAAGTAAATATTGAAATGTCAAATAAAATCATATGGTTTCAGATATTCAAGACCGCACAAATGTCACGTCAGAAGAAACGCATATCTGTTATATCCCTTTCGTTTTTATTTCAATCGCACACAATTGAAAATTCCTGTACAATTCGACATACAATTATTTACTTAATCCGAAACACATTAATTTACAAACAGCAGCACTGTTATAAATTACACATTAATTAAGCATATCTCAAAGCATTTTATGTAAAAGGAACATATATATAAACAAGCACATACTCCAAATGCGTAGGAATTGCGTCGTTTCAATGGTTCAGTGTCGCATATTTCGTAAAACATTTGTGACTTAATTTTAGTAAATCAACAGTGTTTGTAGAGACATCGAAAAAAACACAATACGATTAATCCACTATCGGAAAGTCTCAACGCGACCGGCATCTTGACAGGTTTAAGCATAAAAAATAACAACGTTGCTAGTTTATGCTGTTAAATACATAGGGTGCTGGGTTGCAATAAGATGTTTCAGTATCTGTCAAAAATATTCATGATCGATATTACGGATTTGAGAAAGTTTTTAGGATAAAAAGTCCGCAAGATATTAGCCCCTTGACCTCTGTCGCAATGCAACAATACATATATAAATATACTACACATACGTACAACAATAAAACACAATAATTATTAAAACTCGCATCTGACACTTGGTACTCGGGTTGATTTCGCGTGCAATGAACCAGTGAAGATAGCGATACTCGTATGACACATTATCGGTAGAAGACCGTACTGTTTTCTTTGCGTTCCGGTCGCTGTTATTGCGTTCTAAAAATACTTACGAGAAAAATGTTGGAAATTACACCATTGTTTTTTCTAACGCAGCATACAGCAGGAAAACCATAGAGAACACCTTTTTGACACAAGAGTGTCGCCTGCCTACAGAAATCAGCTGACATGCAAAGTAAAGACATTGTTTGATTTTTTCTTTGCATAAGTTTATTACAATGAATGTTTAGAAATCACGTTTTTCATATTGCAGAGATTTATAATAAAATATAATTAGCCCCTTTATGAAATCGATTTTACATGTGAACATAATAAATAAAATTAAAATTTATCAATTAACTAAAAATCATCGGTCTTGAACTATTTCATTATTTAATTAATGAAAAATATACATGAAAATAAACAGATTTAGTTATTCTTTTGCAGTATAGTCTAAACTGAATTGTATTAAATCATATACATGTTAAATAAAACCTCAATTTGTTGGCAATCAAATTATTTTTATAAATGTATACTAAAATTTAAAGAATACTTTTTTTTTCCTGAAAATTAATAATATTACAGTTCAAATTATATTAATGCTGACTTTACATGAATAAAGAATTTTTGCTGTAAACTTCATAATTATTAGATTAAGACCAACACCGCGTCACCGTTTAAAATACAAATTCATTAACTTAATAAACATTCAGAATGTTTTTTTGCGCACCAATCTTTGGCCTATGTAGATATTAGTAACTAAATAATTATTATCGCCTGAAAACTATAATATTTAATCAGACAGACTTTTCTTTGCCTTTTCTCTTTTTTTGCTACTACATATGGTTAACAAACTTTAAAATTTCTTTCATGTTATGAGTCCGTTTGGATACTTTATAATAAAATTCATCCATTTAAAAAGTCTAAAATTCATTGCTATTAAACTTGCTCAATAAATGTTAATAATTCATGATAACATCTAGGTGGGTACTTAAGTTTTATCATTTTATCTCTTATTTTTTTTTTACTATGTAATGCTACTTTAATTTGTCTATTTAAGTTTTATTTTGGATAACCCAAGCTAGTATTTTTAAAAAAATCAACATTTCAAAGATCCCCAAAAATACAAAATTATACACAAGAGTGAAAAGATAAGAAAAATATTGTTTAGTAAATAAACAAAAGCAGTTTTTATCATGTTACTATTGTTTTTGAAATCTATAAATTTGTTTATATCTTGTGTAATTGGTTTATTATAAATAGTAAAAAAATACAAGGAAAGGTGTGCAACTCAAGACGGAATTCCCGATGACTGATTCGTATATTATTAAATTATCTGAAACTATATAAAATTAAAATGCAATTAAAATCTATAATTATAAAAATAAATAAAATTCTTTAATTTAGAAGATAATAAATATTATCACATGTACTTTAATATAAATTAACTAAAGTGCACATTTTGGAACGCACAATTACGCAATATTTTATCTTAGTAACTTTTCGGAACACACACTCTGACAGTTCTAGCGAATGACAGTAGAAGCAAACACAAGGCGATGTTTTCAATTTTTATCGCGGTTCAGTCAGGTTTCAGCTATCGTCTTTGCTTTGCCTGTTGGCCGCGCTGAGAAGTGTCAATTCGATAGTAAACACGGAAAAAAGTAAAAGTCGAGTATACGCGGTTAGTTTTGTGCTCAAATTATGGAATAACAGTAAACAGTCAATACGAAACATCGTAAAAAAATTGTTAATTAGGTAAGTCATGTTCAACGAATACCTTTTGTTAGTGTCGGGAATGCGTATTATTTTGTTATTTATCAATTGTTGATAATGTTTAAAAATCTAGTCTTTTAAATGCTTAATGAACGTTTTGAGATGATGTTAACATTAATGTATAATAATTCAGTTACTTGGTTTTCTCCCATGCAAGGACTTAACCTTAGCTCTCTCTGTCTGTGCAAAATGTCTGAGAACAAAAAACCAATTACTGCATAAAAATCGTCATGGTTACTTGCGGATTTGCAACCTTTTCAATTACTGAATTTGTCATCATTCAATTAATATTTAGTTGTCAATATTATTAATACTAAATAATTCATCAGCACTTCGTGGTCCTCTATATATTTAACATTTATAAATTATACTCTAATATATAGCTGTTATATTATTAAGTCGATATTTTTCGAAGACATAATTTTTTTTTGAATCTACGCAGAGAACACTTGAATAATTTGAACACAAACCACGTACATGGAGTAAGTAGGCAGTACAAAATTTATATAAACATAAATGATAGACAGATA
>JAPMAE010005617.1:781-11158 GCA_036584705.1 Rhyacophila sp. 25_7
ACTAAATACAATATAAGGTTTCCTCAAACAGAGTGCTCCGTTGAAAACTCTTAAAAAGTTTAATTAAAAGACGAAGTTGAAGTGAAACGCGGGTATGTAAATAAAAATAATAATACGGCATTGTTATCTTTATCAATCGGAATATATTAAAATAATGGAATATGATTGCTGTAATGATTAGTATCACTGTTCTGCCACTGCTCAATAACTAAATCCGGATTGAAAATTGTGTAACAGACGGAACCTCTCTTGAAATTTAAAAAATATATTTTACGAAAATAAGCAGAAAAACTGTGTTATTTTTTCCATATAATATCTTTTTACCTAAGATTAGTAGATAAAATTAATTATGTTGTATGCTATTGTCACATACAAATACAGATCCAGTCGTTTATCGTGATAATATTTTGTAGGTAAATAACGTGAAAGGAATAACCAATTACATCATTGTTTAATTTTCCACCTAAGCATTGAGTTTTACACACTTCGTCAGTTTTCTCATTTATGGAGATAACTGCATTTGCATTTAGACGACTCAATTCTGAGTATATACTGCAAGAACCAGTTGTTGGCTGGCTGTTTTCTCTCGCAGTTGTTGGCACGACTGCGATTATACGATTCGCCATATAAATGGATGACCAATCCTTTCAAATAAGGATGAACAATTCAAAATTTTTATTACCCATGCGTTTGAACAATATTTATTATAAATACACTCATTAAATTTCATCATTATTAACGCAATGAAATAGATATAAATAATATTGAAAAAAACTTTAATTTACAAACAAATCATAAAATCGTGCTACCGCTCGTGACTATATTCAAAATAAAAAATAAACATTAGATATTTTTCGACCCATTGTTATTTCAAACATATCACTGTTTAACACGTTCACTGCTAAAGACGCTCTGGCGCGTAAACACATATTTTGGAGAGACGCTGATTACGCGCCTAGCGCGTCCACCTTATAATTTACGGAATATTGTCGAGCGATATATTACACGCGTAGGACATCATATTACATCATTCACCTCCTATAAAGACGGGCATTGTTCAACGATTCATAGCGAAGTCGAATAAAGGTACGTTCACACCGGGAGTTTTATTTGCGAGTTATTGATCAGAACTTTTTTTTAACAAAATGGATGGACTTTTGAATTTAAAAAGATCAAGAGTTGAAGATGATGAAAATGACAGTGAAGCCTATTATATCAGTGAAGATAATGACTTTGAATTTTAGATACAAAGTGAGTCAGAAATACACTCAGAAAGTGACAATGAGGAACTTAGACCGCCAACGTTGCCATTCGAAGACATTTCACCATCAAGACAAGATAATATTCAGATTGGTGTAGATTGGGTAGAATAACTCGTTGGATATTACTGCAGAAGTATTTCGTGTTGGCTAGTACTTATGTTTCATATGGGCACCATCCGCTTAAACAGGGTGAACGACTACTGTAAAACTGTACTGTACACTTCTATCGTTCTCTCTATCGAATTTCCAAATGAGTAATATACGCAATAATAAAAATGAAATGCAATCAACTATAGAAAATCATCTATTCCTGATTAAATCATTTTATTACTTACTACATATACTATTGACCACGAATTCATTAATCACTTATTAGAAACGAGTTTAAAACATTCACTGCTTCAAAAATATGTGGACAGTATTAGAGTCACTGAAAAAAACGTCAATTGGCTAATTAACAATTGCAATAAAACTGCGAGCAATCCTTTTTAAGGGTTAAATGACCATGTGCAGTTTATCAAAGTAAGACATATAAGGTGACTAAAGGCGAGTTCACACATGTCCTTCACAAGTTTTCATCTCCACAACATGACATTCATCAATAGATATTTTTTTGGATGCATAAACAAAATTTATTCGTTTGTTGAACAAACCTATCAGCGGCTGTACGTGTACAGTACAGTTCAGTTTAGCACGTAATCAGCGTCTCTCCAAAATATGTGTTTACGCGCCAGAGCATCTTTAGCAGTTAACGAGTTAATCGTCTATTTAACGAATCGTATCAATCTGAATTATTTTTCGGCGGGCAACATGATATAACTATAATGTCCTATAAGACAAAACAAATTTTCTCCGACATTACGTATATTTCTATACACAGGTGAATGTCATAATATAATAAAATGATAGTCGGAGCTGGCAAATGTCAGATGTAAAGATACAGTTACAATATTTGTTTGGCTAATTATGTATTTATGTCGCCAGTGAATAAATTACAATGCTAGAATTATACGAGTAGTTTTGCTGAAGTATCGACTGACGAGCCAGTGAGCTGGAAATTGATTTAAACCAATGTTGTTTTCAAATCATTGACTTATAATGTTCTACATTTTTAATGGAATATTTTTACTATAATCATTTAATTATGTACAAGATAATGAATGTGGGAATTAAGTATTTTATAATACTCAATAAGCGCAAATGAAACGAATCGAAGTTAACGATCGACATAAAATCGGTGACGAATTCACATTTAACAAGAGTATTACCTATTTATATTTAGTGGATTAAAATATCATACACAATAGACGACCGAAAAAAATATTCATTCGAACTGTACGCGACCAGCATTCTTTTGGACAATTTCAGTTTCAAATATGCTACGCCTGTTATATACAATAGCTCAAGTCACTAATGAGCTGCGAGTCTAATTAACCAATCGGAGTCATTATTTAACCTCTGGTCAGTCATTAAAATCAATAGTATCATTTACAAGTCCACGCAACTCGCATCCGATTATGCACGAGACTTGATGATTTTTAAAAATCGCCAAGTGAAAATGACCATAAATAAAAAACTATTTGTTTATTCTCGGCGAAAATAATATCTAATGCTTTTTTATTGAAACAACTACACAGTTTTTCTTATTTTCAAAATACATACGAGTATCTAAAATAAGTCACAGGAGGTTTTGTCTATTAGCCTCTGCTTATAAAACATTACTACGAGTATGTTGGGTGCAAATTGAGAAGCTCAGCGTTGTTATGGATAAGATTTTTTTAACTGACCCATATATACTTCGGAATATTTCATTTAGATGAACTACGAGTATATCTTGTTTCTTCGTCTTGCCCAAGTTTCATATTTCAGCTGTGTAGCCGCAGTATGCACTAGTACAGTAGAATTACACAATTGTATTATTATTCACCTTAATAAGTCCGTAATAATGTTATATGACTTCATGCTGCAATGCATTAAATTTGTTAGACGAAAGCTCAGTACATATAAATAAATAAAGTGACATCTTGACCGTGTTAGGTGTGCGCTAGATTTACAAATATTAGACATTAAATACAGGTCAACAGATAAGATATAAAATGTGAAATATATATTATATTATATATGCATAATTTCATCTTTCTTCTGTTAAATGATTACTAGTGCCGTTCATTTTTATTATAAATAATAACAGAAATTACAAATTTCACATTTATTTTACTTGAGTAATATTTTTATTTTTAATTGTAAAAAACAATCTAAATAACCAGTATGCTTTTTTCGAAAAACTAGGACACATCGAGGGCTTAAAGTCAAACAACGTTATCTACAAAAATGCGGTTTTTTAATTATTTGTGAAAATGTTACTTTGCGTTCTTGGCTACATAATTGTCAAACAACGGTATGTCACTCTTTTCTAGTTTCTTCTTAAATCGTCTATAAAGTTTAACGTTAATTACACAAATTGGCCATTGTCTAATATAAAAAGACTGTAATTGCTAGCGTTTTTGTCACAAGAAAAATCAGATTATCAAACAACAAGAAATTATAACATTTGAACATTTGGTTCTAAATAAATATCTCCTTTGGTGAGTTCCAAGAAAATAAAAAAAGGTTTTTTGGCTCTCCTGTAAAGTTGCCCCTTTGTAGATAGCGTTGTTTGACTTTAAGCCCTCAACATTATACAATAGATATGTTTTTATTAAAGCATGATTGGATATTTTGTTTTCCACGATATATATATATATATGTTTATAATGATTTACTTTTTTATTGTTTCGGGAATAACATAGGGCAGCGTGATATAACAAGTTTCCAGTTTGTTTTAAGAACATAAAATCATGTCGTTTTTAGGACAAAACGAAAAATGCGATATTCAAAATTAAAATGGTCGAGTCCATCTTTAAATAGTCACTTTAATAAAATCACATATTTGGAATTTGTCGGTAATGTTACAGATTATGTAATTAAACAAATTCGTCAAAACGTGTGTCAACCGTCTCTCGTTTCTTGTTTCTCGCACTTTGTTTCATAATAATGAAAAAGTATGACAGCGATTTACCGTACAAGTTTATTGATATTACATAATTTCGAAAAACATCTTCTATTTCATTCATTCCATCCTATGTATTTTTCATCTAATAAATACGAAGTATATATAAATAAGGAAATAGTTATTCTGCATAAAATCAACAATTGTGTCAGAGGGTGTCACATGGTGTTGAATTTATTTGTCATGTATATAAAATGTGCTTTGTAATCACAACAAATTTAAACACACCTATAGATTGGTAACTGACAGTTTTTAGGTATATTCTTGCATTCGAATAAACGAGTCGCGATGTTCTTTCTATTTGTAAAACATTTACCAGATTGTCAAACTGATATGAAGCATTGCTTTTTAGCATCGTTACTTTTACGCGTTACAAAATATATCGTTTTCCATATAAATACATTTGAGACAAACTGTTGTCTCTGTATATTTTTATAATTTAAAAAGATATTCGCACCTTACATAGATACGACTTAGATACGCATGCTTTCTTTTTCGAAAAAAACTGTCCACAAATAATGTTAATGGCTATCGCACGGTTTCCTTGTTTACATAAACAAAATTCTATCAATTTTAAAACTTTAATCTAATAAGTCACATTGAAATGACGCAACATTGCATGTGTCGAAGAAGACAAGTAGAAAATGATCTGGCAGTAATATTAGGTTGATTGCTCAAAGACGGACCAGTTTATTATGTAAAACAACATACGAGTACGTATGTGTATTGCATAATCACTCACTATACGCGGATTTATATTACATTTCGTTCGATTCATTATTTATTCTCTATGAAACTAGTCGTTTGAAGTCAATCATTAACTGATGATAGATGACATGCCCAATATAATAATAGAACAGGTGTCCAAATAATCGGCCTAGGAGCCACATTCCGTGTAAAGGAAAGATAAAGAAATTTCGAAAATATTACATACTTCACTATGTCAATTCGGTAGTCTAGTGTCCATATGTCATTAAAATTTGGCTTAAAGTAGGTTGTATTGCTATTTGGTTTCCAAGTGTCTTTTCACGTAATCAATTGTGGATTGGAATTACGATACTGGCCTGGCATTCATGCAATTTCACAGATTAAACAATCTGAAAAACTCCAGGAAGAATGAAGGGTACCAATCGGAGACGCATAACGACGTCAAATAAATTTGAGAAACTCAATTTTGTACCAATGCAAATATAAATACGAAACGTTTTTTTTTTTTTTTTTTCAATTACAGTTTGTGGTTTGTTTACCTGGTTCCAAAGAGACTAGAGTATTCTTCTTCAGTCGATTGGCATACCGAAGACTTACATATTGCACCTTAGAGGTTGAGGATCACGTACACAATAAAACCTCTTTATGACGCTGTTAGTATTTTTACACCTACTCGCATTTTAAATTTAGACTAGACATAGTCTTATTTGATTAATGTTTACGTGAGTTTTGTTTTCACTAATCCAATTTTTATATCACCGGCAGTTGCATGGCGGCCATAAAAAAATCTCAATTTTCAACTAGGTTTAATTTTAGCATTACTCATAGGCTGCTCATTTTATAGAAACGTAAATAAGGTTCGTCGGCTATTTAGGGTGTCCAGATTCGATTAGTTTGAAGAGGGCGTAAGCGACTTTCAATACTCACGCAGAATTGATAAGAGATAAATGGTAAAATTGATTAAATTACATATTGACTGATTTATTTTTATGTTTCTCTGATCGTACTTTTTATTATTACACCGTGGTCAACATGAATAATTGTGATTAAAACAATGACTATTTTCTTACAATTATTATGGACACATGTAAAATTAGTACACTATTTTGGGGTGACCTAACAACTTTACTCGTATATTTACCAAAATAGCTGATTGATCATACTAATTTTATTAAAGATCATTTTTCATTCTAGTTATTGAGAGATTCTATAAACACGGTGTTGGAAAATAATATGTATATTATGATAAATGTTATTATTCAATGTACAGATTGATATGTAACATCAATGAACTTATGCTATGATTAAACAACCTAACCAAGGTAAACCTAACATTAATCACGCAGTCAAAAATCTTCCTAATCCGTGACGTCATTTATGAACATGTTAATCGATGGAACTCGAAAATAAATACTCGCACTATGACAAAATTTGTTTTTTTATTCACGGTTGTTAACCTTTTACGACTACTAATAATCGTAAATTAGAATTTTCTCAATAAAATTGCATTTTTCAATAAATAGTTTGTTAATTAAAATGAAGTCTATTAATTACGTACATTTTCTATTGTATTTTACATATATTACATATAGTTGTACTGTATTATATTTATGAGTTTATTGAAATCTCTGATCAAGTCTAATTCACATACGCCTAGTAGTATGGTACACTATTAATCTTTTGCAGAATGTACGCTAAATGAATAATTTATTTTTAACTTTCGTTACTATTATTTCATTTTACATGTTCGTAAGAAAAGTTTACTCAAGTATTCGTAGTTACTCTATTTATTGTTCATTTAGTTTACATTCGTTATCACTTATTATCGACGACTTTAATGAATTTATAATTTTTTTTTTTAAATGGATCTAAATATCTCATTATTCGGTAAAATGTAATAGAATATATTCCATATCGACTGTGGAAACCTCATATAATCAAATTACAAACGTACTGTTATCTATTATATATTTTTGTCTTCTCTTATGTTAATCATAAATAAATCGTTCACCAATCATTGAAAACACTGGCTAAACATATAGAAAAGTAAACCAGTGTCACACGTCTGATAAAAGAAAAATGTGTACGGCGACCGGCGTACTTGTGCGAGTATGTGTGTTGATCGTCACAAATATTTGAGTCGTACAAGTTTTATGAGCTTGTTATCAATATATCGAACAAATACTAAAATCTACTCTCGGACATGATCGTGGTAAAAAGAACATAATAAAACTGAAGTGAAGGTGATTATAGCGAATAGCTGAGCCGAACCGGCTACTGGCAACTAAATGTGCAATGTTAGCCTTGAGATTCTATATTACGGTGCAACTGGAGTTTTGAATACCGGTTTTCGGTCAAAAGAATCGGGTTTTTTTAAGAATAAACATACCGTTTTTTCATAAACGAAAAAGGACCCCAATTTAGTTTCTCATTGTTTAAACCAAGTTTTATGATTTTTCGAAAATATCGGAATTTAATATATACTTGTATCTTATTAGAATTATATACTTCAAAATATGTAAAAAAATGTAATTATTCTATATGATAATTTCTATGATGGATTTTTGAATTTATTTGAATACATATAAGTTATGTTGTGTTTTCGATATGACAACGTGTTTATTCTTTAGAAAATTTTATAAGAAAACCAGAGAGTGTTGTCAATTATACATTTTTGGTATTAATAACCCTAGTTGCAACTTGGCCGGGATCGTTAGGTACTATGACTTGATGTATTATATATGTAATATACGTGTGCATGGTGTGCGTGTGGGGCATTTATATTATTATTTAGCCCGCGGTCTAGTTGAACTTGAAACTAGTTTTACTTGCAAACATACTAGCCTGATATACCATATACTCCCCGACTCACGTCGATAGATTTAATTTTATTAATTTTTATCATTTGTATATTTTATTATAGAAGCTTCCGGTGCTAACCTACCATTGTTTTTTTGTTGCGAACAGGTTTCGATTGTTCGAAATAAAATGCATTCGATTCAAATTACCTTAAGAAACGTATTTAACGTTATCAGAATTTTCACATCTATCCATTTAAGTGTGTTATCGTTTTATCATTCAAAGAAGAATTGGAGTCAAGGGTCCAAATACTGGTATAAACCTGTGTTATTTTAATTATTAAAATAATAGTTCTAGTTTTAAAAGCTGCTTCGTTTATTATATTTTGGTTAAGACTAAGCTCATTGGATATTATATAACGACGGAATAATTCGATTGCTGATTTTCGTATCTTAATCTTAATAACTTCACGTGATTTATCATAAGCGAAATCGCACTCCACTATATGAGGCTCGATATAAATTTTGAATTTGCCTGGGGGATTTTATCGTAAAGCAACCCGTCAAATATCACAAAATGTTGGTTGATAGTTGTAAATATAATTGAATGAAATCTGTTTCACGATACAATATATGTATGTATATTTAGCAACTATAATTATATTCTCTATTCGGTGAATCGTAACTTCACAGTGCACGTGACCATTTTTTCTTCACTTTTTTCAGCACAACGAAGAACCTCCCAACAATCGTAGTGGCCACACTATTAAAATATATATCTGAAGACGATGATAAAAAAACGTTTTTATTGGATAGGATTCCTTAAAAGTAGTCGTACAATCAGTATTTGCTATCAATATTCATGCAAAGGAAATCGGCCGATTAATAGTCAATTAATCTTTTTTTATTCAATTATAATAAATTAGAGATGCCTGTTTTGAGCATCTATTTATTGATCAATCAGCATTTATATTTTACATTATAGCAATTTGCAGGAAAAATTGGTAATTTTTAGCATCTATTGTTATTTTTCATAAATAATATACAATTTATAAATTTCGTAAAAAAACGAGTTCCCACCGAGATTTATCAAAGTTCATTTATTCATTTCATCTTTTTCTGAAAAAACAGAATATCTGGACATTTCAAAGCGTATTACAAAATTTTATTATCTACGTATTTTTTAAGTTTACTCGTATTTGCAAATTTGAACATTTTTATGTATCACATAACAAACCCAATTTTGGCAGCTATGTCACATGTATGCCAAAATGACATTACGTGTCGCTAGTTATTATACAGTATGTGTTCCATGTTCCAGTCTGATTTTGTTTTGAAGTAATTCATATATTTTACTTAAATTAATGTTGAATTGTGAAGGCGCGAAGAAAATTGCTTTATTTTTTTGGTGTCAATAATATACCGAGCATGGTAACCATTCACCGTCTAATAATTCATTTTGAAATTTTACATACACTGGGAGATAAAGCAAATTGTAGGCTACGACGTAGCCCACATTTGCCAGTAAAGATTAATACAGTGAAGCAAAGTGCTAATGACCACTCGTGCATCTCTCATCGACATCATGTACAAAAATTGGGAATGTCTCCGTCATGTTTGTTAGAAATTATCTTAAAAGATTTGCATTTTACCCGTATAAAATTCAATTGACACAAGAGATACAGCGCGACTAGGCACATTTCAACTTGGTTAACTTTCTTAATAAGCATTGAAATTCCAACGATCATTCCACACTCATATAGTGACTGTATGGTGCGCTTCTAGATCGGCGACATCATTGGGTCTTATTTATTTGGGCGATTGATCGTTTAATATTATCGTGACATGCTGTTCAACTTTCTTGTGCCCGAATTATATCAATTGGGGCTGGAGCATATGTGAACATGATAGTGCTACATTACAGACAGCTCGTGCTACAATGCAAATTTTGCGAGAATTTTTTCCCAGCGAAATAATACCAAAAAGTGGCGATATCGACTGGCCCCCACGATCGCTGATTTGACTGTTCCCGATTATTTCATATGGCCATACTTAAAAAAAAGTGTATGCCAACAGATCAACCACACTCCCGATGCTCAAGGATAATATTTGAATATAAATTGCTGGAATAATACCGGAAGTCTGAGAGAATTATGAAAAATATATTTGTAAGAGCTCGCGTTTGCTCCACGGCCAGAGACAGCCACTTGACCGACATTATATTCCACACACAATGGTAGAGAGTATCATATCAATCAATAAAATATAAATTATGACATTGTGTTTCATTTAAAAGTTTAAAAAAAAAACATCGACCTGGAACATAAAACGCATCTGTATATCATAGAGTATGTTTATTAATTTTCAATTCCCAGTATTGTAAAAGGAACTGATATTTTGGGTTGAACTTATAGCAGAAGTATGATTTATTTAGTATATATTTCATTTTTAATGAGTTCGTTAATACAATGTTTTTTATTTCATGATAGTTGAAGTCTTACAGAAGTTTTAATATTTCGGAACTAATTAATCTGAACTGTCGAGTGCTCTCGATCAACAG
>JAPMAE010005618.1:0-11216 GCA_036584705.1 Rhyacophila sp. 25_7
ATTGTAATGTTTTTGTTTTTATTTTTTTGCTTTATAAATATACTTCAAACAAAAAGTATTTTCTTTGATCATTCTCTTTCATTCATGTTCTTATTTTTTTATGTTTATGTATTTATTTATTTCATTTTAATATTATAATACTATTAAATAAATATACTTTTTAATTACTTTCGTTTTTATTTCGCGGCTTTGTCGACGCGGCTTTATCGGGAGCGGCTTTGTCGGGTCACCGCATTTTAGTACCTAATAAATACTACAGTAATAAGTAAAAAAGTGAATATAATACATTGTAACAAAATATATATAAATAATAAATACGTAAAGATATACAGGAAAACGTAAGAATAAAACGTGCACTAATTTGCAAAGTATTATTTTAAGTTTTTGTTGAATTAATGTACTAGGTAGACAAAAGCTTCATTGCAATTTTCGTTGAGTAATTATTTTTCAAAAATCAAAACAACCGAGTGAAAATAGTTGGCGTACGCAGATTTCGATTATTAGAAATGATTTTATTTTTCATAGTTTTATATGAATAGAAATTCACGGTTGTGATGGTTGTCGGGGGAGCACGACGACAGGTTTGTACTATTATTTGCGGTCGCGGCGGTCTCGTACTACAACAAAGTAGAATAAAAAAATCATTTACGGTTTTCTCTTTTGCTGATTATTATTGCTCGATACGCCTCCAACACTGGCTGTGGAATAGCGAAAAATAAACGATTTGACGATGATAATATCAATTATTATTCCTTAGAAATAAATGTTTTGCGGTGCAGGCTGATTCTTTCAATTGAATTGAATCGTTAGTCCGAAATGAAGATGAAATACGAGTACGTTTATATTTATATTTACCAAACATCGTGATGAGGAAAACAGTCATGAAAATTAAAAATAATAAACAGGTTTTGATTCAAATCACATCAATATTGATTTGCTGGAAGCTTATAAGAACATCAAAAAATCAAACCTACACAATTACATTTCATCCCTTTGCCAACTGATTTTGATAACTTTGTTTAGAGCCAAAATGTACTGTCTAGTAACCATAGAAACAACTGCTGCTCTTCCAACTTTTATGTGGTATAATATTTTATCAGTTTGCAATATTGACTAATGGGTGAAACAAAATAATTCATTATCGCCATACAAAACACGAGGCCCCAGTCTACTAGGGCTCCCAAAATTACTAACCACTTAATATTACTAATCTAATGAAATTTTTGCATATGGGTTTAGTATGAAAAGGAGTTCTCGTGAAATTTCGGAATGACTACATTTTTAGACCTCTTTCATATTGTTAAAGGTGAAAATATATCAATTGGGCAAAACGACTACATTTTTAGACATCTCATCTTTTAGAAGTATAAATATATTGACTACTGTAATCAAGAATTCTTTCGCAGTTTTTGCGTTATGATCCAAAATTCGCAGCTATAGCTCCTAGTCTGTTTAAATTTTAATATATTATATATTGATATAGATGAAATCTGCAAAGGCGTATTTAATAATTTGGACGAAATTAAATAAATATATTACGCAAAATCAATGTTTTCTAGGTCGCTCATGGGTGACTCGGTGTATACATAATTCGGTCGTCAGTGCGTGAATCGCGGGTTCGATATAATAGCTGTTCATAACATTCAAGTTTTTTTCATTTATATTTATAAAATAGCTGTCGAACTAATAATTAACAACTATTACTCGTATAAAATAGCTTTTAAGACAACCACACTATGAAGGTTCTATGTGTCCATTTCGAGCAGACGTGACAATAAAAAAAACATTTATGTGAGACTTATTTGTAAAACGACTCACCCAAAAACATAATTTGCTGTAAAATGCAGAAAACTGGTTTACATTCTATTACAGGTATCACCAAACTTTTTGAGAAATGGGCTGGATTGAATTTTTTTAAACATAAGGGATCGAACGATATTATTCTTATTGAAATCCTATTAAAACGTTCATTCACTATGCATCTGTAAACAAACATAGGAGTCGGATAAAAATCTTTGAAAGGCTGGTTCCGGCCCGCGGGCCGTAGTTTAGTGACTGCTGTTCTATCATAAGCCTTTATTTCTATTTTGTATGCAGTAAAGCCTAGGTTCTTTCTGTTTTCAAATAATTCATTTCATGTTTAATAACAATTTCTTTAGAAAATAACATTTAAAAATATTTTTTCATACCGTGTTTGCAAATAATAGCAATTTTCACATAATTTTTTTAAGAAATTATTCTCGATTCATATTAAACAACATTCCAAACGTATTTACATATTTTATATCGGATTGTTCCCACATAACGTACCAAACTTTTGTTATTATGCCACTTGTAAATTTTACTTAGTCTGAAGGAATCTCAGTGCCTACCGAATACGTACCTGCTTGGCGAAATCTAAATGTTAATCAAAGAGTTATTGTTTCTTTTAACATCAAAGTATCGCAATCGCTGCGATGGTAGAGTTGAAAGAGGTCATAGAAATTACTGCGCCTTGCCTTCCTTACCCAGACTGCTTTACCGTGACACGTCATGTACAAAGAACATTTGTAAGTTTCTCTGTTTACGGTAAACATTACTTTAAATGCATAAGTTTTCCATTCTAACAAAACGTATAACGTCGCAAATGAATAAGAGTGAATGTGTAATGGCTATTCTCAAAATAGTGTAACTTTCTATTTTTTAGGAGCGGTTAACAAATAAATTGTCTTATCCTTCATTGCCGAGTGTTTTATTGCCATGTGTACTTTATCTGATTCATGTATGTTCCGTTACTTTAAGCGTGGCATTTCCGCGTAAAGAAAGCATTTCACGCGGATACGTATTACCAGTGTACTATTTGAGTCATCAATAACATAGGCGATGTACTGGAATTTGGCTGGAAACACCGGAACAAAATATTACGAATACGAAGAGAAAGTATTTGCCAGAATCAATGCGTGTAGCATTTAATACGTTAAAATAATTCCGAGAAATCCCATTAATCAATATTTTTTTATTTAACCTGTATGAAACATAACTCACGACATATTAATACTGTTGTGTCGACTTACATTATTTTTTAAATTTCCAAGATAAAATATTATGCCGATACCTACCAAGAAAACACGTCGTTATGTAAATATAATATTAATTAATTTTCTATTCACGAGCATTGTTACAATTGATTAACGGTTTTCAAATGATATTGCCACACAAATAAAAATGGCGGCATAACTTATTACCACAGTTCCTGCTCATAGTTGAGTTTCAGAAACTCTCATTAACTCTTAAAATTTAAAAAGCTTTGTTTTTTAACTATTTTTGGGATAATATTTCAACTTGTAAACTGCTAAAAAAACATCGATGTGCACCACGATTTTCTCTTCGTATTACAATATTTTTCTATTATATATATAATGTTGACTTAAGAAAATATATTAAATTGTATTCAGTTTTTAATAAAAAAAATAACTTTTTATAATTATGTAGAAAAAAAACCACAGAGATGGTTTCAAGATCATCATAACAAAAAATTGTAACAAAAGAACACCTCTCATTACGCGTGTGTAAATATGTAGTGAGTAGTATTTAGATATGACTTATTTGTGTAACATATAAATTCGGATACGTAAACATAAACGCAATACCTTTTTTATCAAACAAAAATATATTTTAAGAAGATGGCATTACAGTAAAAAAAATCATTTTTTTGTAACTGGAATTATATCGCTTACATAAATAATAACTAAATATTTTTCGTTAATATAAACCGATTATAAATACTCGACATAAGTAAGCATTTTTTCAGGGATCGTATTTTATTGAATTAATAAGAAAACATTAACTTAAATCATTGATTAAACGTTATTAATATCCGTTCAAACATTATTAAGTTTAAATCCTATAAAACAACTACAGTACTCTCTGTTAGTTACCAGTACCGTGAGCCGTGTTCGCGATCACGTGTATACGTACATTTATAGTCAAAGGATTAACAGGAAGCAAACACAAAAATTAGTTTGTTTTATGATATTGTAATATCATTCATATTGTAACCCAATATGATTCAGTGGATATATTGTCGGATTTGAGCTAGTGAGTCGAGGGGTCGATCTCGTTTCTGGTCACAATTTTCTTTGAAATCTTTATTAAATTGCATTTGTAGCCATGGCATGGACCCAAATAGATGAGCTAATATAATAAAAACGAATTTTAAGAAAATCGTTACACTGTAAAGGTATGATACTCTCCGACTTCGAGCCTACAAAGAATTTAAAACACTGGAATATATATTCTACATTATCTCAAATACCGTAATTATGAGATGGGATTCTTCAGTGTTAGCACCTACTCGTAAATATATACATATGCACTCTAAGCTTATGCATCCACAGCCTACTGTATCATTATTGCTTGTCAATCATCATACGTCGGTCATCCTACTTAGTATACATCACGTCTGTGATGAATGATGACTCGTCAATCATCAGTAATCATGACTGAATACCATAACGATAAAAGTAATATAAAAGACCTATGCTTCCTGGAGGCAAAACTAATAACTACCTATAATATTTTACGGACGTTACATAATGTGTACAGAAGGCTTTTAGCTTTCGTGAAAGTCAGGTACGTTCAATCCGCGGTCCTAGATTTTTTCTTCGAGAAAAAATAGTACATTGAAATAATTGTAGTTATATGAAAGTAACATGCATAATTTGTGGAGAACTCGAAACAACGCTTTATAATTATTTTAAACAGGCAAGTTTTTATGTTAAAAATGGCTGCTTCCAGGTGACTAAGCTCGAACTTAATAATTAAAATATACGTTAATAATAATTATTTATTTGTGTCTTATTCCACAGTTCTAAACGTCGCTGCGGGAAAGGCGCCAATGCAGATCAGTACTGAACAAGGCGGAATTCCCCAAAGAGCGATTGATGGAAGCACATCTTCCTTCTTCAGCGCCGACACTTGCACCCTCACTAAGCCAGAACGGGTACCATGGTGGTATGTCAACCTGCTGGAGCCATATATGGTTCAGTTGGTACGTTTGGATTTTGGAAAACCTTGCTGTGGTGAGTTTTTGAAATCACACATTATTTTTATTATCAAATTAAGATACGAGTATGTACATTTGAAATTTCAAACACTTCACAGCCTTTTTTATTATGTAATCTACGAATTGATTAATTTGTCGCCAAAAGTGAAATAACCTGTCCAGGAGTATGGACGCGCTATTGCGTCCGCTCAAAATTGGCTTTGAAGAAGTATAGACGAATATGTATGGCAAGTACCAATTGATAAAATACTCGTATATATTATTTATACATCAAATAAACATTATATAATAATATTATTACATTCATTCAATAAAATTCCAAATGAAAAAACTTTCACCCAAATGTGCAATCGTAATTTAAAAACTCACTCCTAGACAGGTTAATTGTAAGCGCGTCGTACTTTTAATGAGTGTCGGCTTTCTACTAGTCAAATTAAAATTATATAGTGTTTCTTCAATATAAAATGATGGTCATATTTGGTAGGCCAATCGTGATAAAAAAAATATATTAATTTAATACACATTAATAATATGATCTAAGTCACAATATATTTACAATAATTTTAAATGAATAAAACTCAAACTTAAATACACCAAACTGTATATTTAAAAAATAATGTGATATTTGAACGTAAGACAAACTATTGAGTGTTAAAAAACAGATTCATGATTGTTACATGCTTCTTATAACATCTCATTAAGGCAAGAATCGCTAAGTCTATTTTCACGTGTTCTTTGCATATTTCATTTATGAGACGTACACAAAAGCTTATTGGACCAAATGTGGATCGCGGACTGAAGGATGAATATAGAGAAGTTAAGCTAATGAATAAAATAGTTACTTATTAAATTTCGTTACCCGTATCTTAACGTTCATACAATCCGTGTATGTATTATAGGTTATCTCACATCAAAAATTTAAATACTTATATGAATATTTTATATGATTACATGATGGTCATGGTGGTCATGGTGGTAAATTTACAATCAGGATTAGCTTGTATAAATATATAATATAATATTTATCAAATCGAATTCTAATAACTTTTTAATATATGTAAATATAAAACTTTCTGTTATTTTATTAACCTATCTAAGAGTGACTTTGTAATTACGGTCGCACAATGGGATGGTTTTTTTTCGTTAATCTAGCTTTAAATTTTGAATTTAATTAAATGTATTCAATACTATAGCTGTAAAGTGTTTATTTGATGTATAAATAATATATACTAGTATTTTATTGCTTTGTGCTTAATGTATAATTATATACGTCTATATTTGCGCATACATATGCGCGTCCATACTCATGGACATGTTAAATAAGCTATATGATTAAGAAAGTTCGTTAACTATCATTAACTTGAGAATTATTTTTATTGTTTCAGGAACTAATAAACCAGCAACAATAGTAGTGCGAGTAGGAAACAATCGACCTGATCTAGGAACAAATCCTATTTGCAATCGATTCACCGGTTTCCTAGAAGAAGGGCAGCCTTTATTCCTCCCTTGCAACCCACCAATGCCTGGAGCATTTGTGAGTGTTCATCTCGAAGTACCGACCCCTAGTCAGTTGTCCATTTGCGAAGCGTTCGTATACACAGACCAAGCCTTACCTATAGAGAGATGTCCTCAATTCAGAGATCAACCTCCGGGAAGTACAGCAACGTACAATGGGAAGTGCTATATATTCTACAACCGCCAGCCTATGAAATTTAGGGAGGCACTAGCCTTCTGCAGGGGACGTGGAGGTACCTTAGTCGACGAGAGTAACCCAGCACTTCAAGGATTCATCAGTTGGGAATTATGGAGAAGACACAGGTTGGTTGTTTTATTAGGGAAAAAAATAAAAATTTCCTCCAAAAAACATACACCATTCGCATTTTTTTCAAATCTATAGAAATCACAAAAATATTGGACATAATAATTATACGTAAATAATTTTCACTAATTGTAGAAAAGCCATTATAGTGAAATAATTATAACGCTTTTAATATTAAATAGCCGCCCTCGTTAGGCTAGTGAATGGCGCATACGCCTAGCAAGCGGGGATCACGGGTTCAATGTCCATGCTGGTTACAAAAATTTTCCAATGTTTATTCATTTGTATTATAGCCAGAATACGAACCCGAAACAGTTGAGCTAATAATTGACAATTATTACTCTTATTAAAACTCAAATCCATATGCTTGCCACCGTGGAGATCCAAATGCTTCGTTTCGGAGCGGATATGGTTAAAAGAAAAAAGAAATTTAACGAATTTGTCGTAAAGAACAAAATTTTCATTTCTATACTTAGGGTCGTCCACAAACCAAATAACGTGTTTTCTTACATTTTTTACTCTCTCGTCCACCACCATGTAACATCATGTAGATATTCAGTTTGACCAATCAAAAGTTACGTAACTTTCCACATTAAAATTTAATTTAATACCAGAAGTGTTACGTAACAATACAAAAACCCTCCCTCCTTCTTGTAACGTCGTGTAGACGTTGGTGGTCATCCCTCTCTCCCCCTCAAGAGCGTTACGTGGTTTATAGACGACTCCTTACAAAAATGTGTAGAAGTATATAAAGCTATGTTATTATATGAGTTATTATATAGCAATTTTACTATGGACGTTTGTTTAATAAAACCAAAAGTTTTCAATGCAAGGTTATCGAATATTTATTAGTCAGTTTTATCGTATCAATCATTGTAATATCTCATAACTATTTTATTTAATTGTCACAACAGGCAATCAATTTTTGATTGCATGCATGACCATAGTAATTAATTTAAATACTTACAGAAGTATTTGTAATAAAAATTGTAATCAACATTAAATTTTGTCATCATAAAGTAAGTCAACACGACAGCTACGAGTATATTATTAACTGCGTAATAAATTAATTTAGCGTGAGTAACTAAAGCTGTTTCATCCTTTTAATTTCACTAATTCAATTGTACTTAAAAATTTGGGTTACCAGATGTATTGGTGGTGTTGTCAGTGTTGTCACCTCCTTTTTTACGATACAATATAACATTTTATCAGACACGTCTTGAGGAATTTTGACGCCTATGCCTAGGGGAGAAAATTGTGCTGTTTTAAAAAAAATGCTCCGATAGTTTTATACTTGTTATTTCAATACAATTTTATGAGCAGAATATCAATTACAATGTCAAAAATTCCTCCGTACATCATTTCAGATTGTATTGATAAAAAACTTAAATTTCTCAGACGTTTACGAAAACAATATGTGCAAAATAATATACTCGTATTTTACCATTAGAATCCCAACATGACGACGCCTACATAAAATTAGCATCATTACACATCTCCATTTAAGAAAAATACGACTTGTCCTTAGTCATGAACTCGATGTTTTTAGAAATAGAGGTCGTCTATAAACCAAATATTTTTTACCATTCTCCCTCCATGTAACACCATCTAGGCAATTCAGCTTGACCCCTCTCACCTCTTTCCTCTCAAAGGTTACGCAACTTTTCACATTAAATAGAAATATAATTTACAATCAACTCCCATCCCCTTTTTGAGAGAGAAAAGTGTTGCGTAATAATAAAAATAAACCCATCCTCCCTTGCAACGCTGTGTAGACATCGGTGGTCACCTCTTCTCCCCCCAAGATGGTTACGTGATTTGTGAACGAACCCTTAGTAATATATTTTAGAAAAGTTAAATTAAGTTCAATCCATAATTCTAAACAGCACAAATTTAGCAACGACAAATGATTATGCAAATACTACAATATTTAATTTCTCTATTATTTTTACGAAAAGCGCAAAACTACTAAAAACTTGTTATAAAAACAAAAAAATACAATATATTCCATTTTTGACAAATAAGAAATCTAGTAATTCTGGATTGCTACTTATATTTGATTCCAGTAAGAGGTGACTAACTAAATATATGTTTATAGAAACGAAACACTGGTGAAATGTACAAACACGAATTATACCTTTTTTATTGTTTTATATTTTAGTATTACATTTTCATATTCAAAAGACCAACCATTCTTATTATTTACATAATGGTCTTTTTGTTTATATTATTGACGATACATCATGCAAAAGATAGATCCTAATCTGAAAATGCTTTTGACAATTTCTCGATGAGATATTTTCAGTCAAATGAAGTAAAATAAGGAAGGAGGACATTAATAATTTATTGATTATCATTCCATGCTCACGAACAGATAAGATATCATGACTCCTATATACGAGTAATATTACGAAAATATTTATTGTCATAATAAAATATATGTATTATTTGTTACAATTTGTTCATTGCTCTTGTTTGCATTGCTATTATTGCTGTCATGGCGTTTGTTGTATTGCTCAAAAAACTATTGCATTATGATTATACTTGTACGAGTATATAAAATACTTTAAGACACGCGCGATGTTTTTGAAAATTGAAACAAAATGTTTTTTTTACGAATTGTATGGAAGCATTTGCTATTTGTCAATTCTTATTGTGGTGCACTGATGTTTGCTCATGTTGTTTGTACTCATCTTCAATTTTACATTATTTAGAAAATAATTTTTGCATTGACTGTTATTTTTTTTTGAATTTGAATGGCTTTCAAAACTATTTATCGGTTTTAAAACTTTTACTTTAATAACTGATGATATTTTAAACGCCGTTTTCTCAGGAAACAGAAACAGCTTCGCAATTCGGTATTAGTTTATTAGGTAGATTTGTGTCAAATTGTGAGACACCGCTGTTTCCTGTTTTTTACTTGCTTGCGTTTTGTTCTCAGCCAATAATAAAAAACTTCCGATTGATTGTACGCATTTTTTTTAAAGATTCTATAATGAAATGTTATGAATAAGACAACCACATACATTAAGTGTCAACCTTGATAAAATACTGTTAACATCTACCAACTTGTTGTGAAAGCAATATTCATAATTGTGTATATTTTGTAGGAAAATTTATTTTTTAAGTTGTTTATGATTAAGATATGTTTAAGCTCAATTACATTTAAATATATTGATGTATAATACAATACAACGTCTTCATTTCATAATGTGATACGTTTGAGAATTAAAAAGGTTAAATATTGAGTATTAATTAATATATTTAAATTTATGCGCTCCGCGTAAATTGGTCAGACTTCTTGTACATAAAGTGGTGAAATCATATGTGGTGCTAATTTATTAGGTGTGTTTCAAAATGTTGTATGTCTGACTTATATCCGAGATTTAATTAAATGAACACTTGAATATTTCATACATATCATTTATAATATTTGCTTACACGAATATTATTTACAAGTTTCGTATTATTATTCAAAAAAAACTAACGGGTCACGTGTGAAAAGAGTAGAGTAGTTCTTCATCTAATAGTTGTCTTGATGAAGCTAAAAACATGAATAATTAGGCCTTCGAGTATAGACTCGGTGCAAGCACTCATTAGCCAGCTAACAGGACTTTCTTGTAGTAGGCACGTTTTATTCTGTTACGAAATAACTGGCAATATAATCGTACATACACAAAACGAATTCAAGCAAATTAATATGTATAACGTATTTGAAAATTCATTTATTACCAACAAAATAAAATAAGGAATCGGCAAAAATAATTCCATAATAAATACACAAACCCGAAACGGTTGAGCTAATAATTAACAACTATTATTCGTAAAAAAAATCTTCATGCTGTAAAGATCCCATATGGTCCATCTCGGAGCGTGTATGAAAAAAATAATAATAAATACATGTGAATTATATACACCAAAAATTATTAACTTTTAAATAACAGATAATTTATGATTGCTCGGTAAAGATATTAATATTTAATATGATATGGAAAAAATACTCAGATATATTGTGGACAGCTAGCTAACTTCTGGGTTGGTCGAAAATAGCATTTGAAATCCAAAAATATATTCTCCAGGTCTAATTTTGACTCTTGTGTGTGCTCATTACTGACATTTACCGCTTTCTCGTGTTGCGCGTACAAAAAATGTAATAGAAAATAAGCCGTAATATATTCGTAATATTTACGTATATTTATTAAAATCACAAATGTGAAATAAATTACAAAATAAAATACATAATACAATAGACCAACTGCATTTCGACATCAAAAATATCTGAATAATTCGTTGCTTGAACAAAGATAAATTGTTATTAAAATTCTGTTAGGGTTCGATTTTTCTTCACAATAA
>JAPMAE010005621.1:1892-13051 GCA_036584705.1 Rhyacophila sp. 25_7
ATCTTTATAGTGTGAAGATTTTCCTAATATCCATTTATACGAGTAATAGTTGTTAATTATTAGTTCAACCGTTTCGGGTTCATGTCCTGACTACATGCAAATGAATAAACATTTGAAAATGAAATTAATGCTTTATTTTAAATATACATTCCTTTGAAAATGTATTGTCTTCATTTAATATCTATAGATTTCACCTTATTAACTGTCATTTTATAATAAAGTTATTTTCTACAAAATATATTGTAAAACATCATATCGTTAGAGATCGTAGCAAATGAAACCAGTCTTCATTTTTTGTTCAATATATTTGTTAGAAATAAGTAAAAAAAAAAACTCTGGCTTTATTTAAATATTATAAAATAGCGTACTGAAGATTGAGAGTAAACAAAAATAATTTGAATTTTAGAAAGCTTATCATCATTACTTTTTGATTTGTTTTGAGTCCTGGCAATGAAGTTGCATTTCTAAACACATGAGAAAATTTTATAAGATATCTATTGTAATCACAACCACAATTAGAGGGCTCAATTTCAAACAAAGTTATCTACAAAAATATGTTTTTTTGTCAAACAATGGTATGTCAATCTTTTCTACTTTCTTCATAAATCGTCTGTGAAGTTTAATGATAATTGCATAAAGTTGCCTCTATTTAATATAAAACGACTGTATAAGCTGTTAGCATTCTTGTCACAATAAAAATCAAATTATCAAACAACAACAAATTATAACATTTGAACATTAAGTTTTAAATAAGCATCTCCTCTGTTGAGTTCCAAGAACAATAACGTTTTTTTGGCTCTCATATAAAGTTGCATTTTTGTGGATAGCGTTGATTGACTTTAACCCTTCGAATCATCGATAAAATATCAACATTGTATTTATAAAAATCAATTTCATAGAGTTAACACTTATTTTTTGTAGAAATACTCAAATAATGAATGCATTTCGAGTTGTGTAGTAAAATACGAAATGAAAAAATTTCTATTGAAAACGTACGGCTAGCAGAAGTATTACCGACCACACTTTGAAATTGAATCAAAGTTTCACGAAATGCATTCAGCAAAATATCAAAATTAATCTCGTGAAAATCCCGACTAACAATTCTGAACATACTAGAGAGTATACTCGTATAAGTACTGGAATCAGATATCGCGTTTTGCCGGATATCGTGTTCACGGCTAACCTGGTTAGTTATTATGAAGTGGAGTTTCGTGAAACTTCAAATTTGATCGAATAAGTAACAAACGGACGTTCCATTACTGAGGAGTGTTATCATAATGAAACGCTGGAAACATGTTACTTGTTATAAAGCACTCAATAGTGAATGCATTTGCCTACATATAATCGACTGAGTAAAATTCGATTCAGATATTTAATAATTAGGTTTTGTAGATATTTAATTTGCCAGAACCCGTACGAGTTAAACAACTGAAGATTCATATAATATTTTAAGTTCTTTCAATATTAGATCATTGGTATAATAACGAATAAGGATTAATGACATGGGCAACTATTGATTGAAACAAAATATTAATATATTGAGACTTCATATATTTATATTTTGTACACGTAAAGGTCACCCTCGTAAGCGAGTGGATAGTGGTATCCGACTCACGGACCGAGGGTCACGGGTTCGAGACTCGTGCTGGTCGCAAATTTCACAAACGGTTATTCATTTTTATTGTAGCCAGGACACGAACCCGAAATGGGTGAGCTAATAATTGACAATTATTTCTAGTAAAAAAACTGTCAAAACAATTTTTACACCGTGAAGATCCATATGGTTCGTGTCGGAGCGGATATATAATGACGGTGAAATAATATTATATGACTTCTGTAACTAATATTCTGGATGTAGCAAATTATAAAATAAAATAAAAATCGGAAACGGTAAATTTTGAACCGACTCCACAGCCTTGGTTTGGATAAGGATAAGAATTTTATTATTTGTTTCTCTCGACAAAAAAGTCATTGTTAAGACTACAAAAATAAATGTTTCAATCTACAAAATTTCAATACGGCATATCGAGTTGTATTGTTTGCTATTTATTATATTAATAAATTTCAGATGATATCGTATTTCTTTTTTCATTAAAAGCTATACGAACACAAGTTCAATTTGTCGTGAAGATAAAAAAAGACAGATTAATAATAATGTATGAGATGAAAACGTTCACAAAAAGTCGTCATGAAATCTCGAAATTACAAGCGAATTACGAGTAGATACAGTATGTCTTTAGAGAAATCCTCCGCGCAGTCAAACAAGAACTAAAATATTCATCGCCACCGTCGACTCCAGTCGAGAGCGGTCGCAGTTTTTGCACGTTGTGACGTCGAACAGCGTCATCCCCGGGATTCAGAGGGACGCGCTGAAAAGGCTCCGCGTTGAATAATGAAGTTTGCTCATTCGCAGTAGCAGGGGAGTGAATTACAAACTTTTTTAGTCACATCCACTTAATTTAAAAAAAGATTTAATAACTGATTACAAAACAGCTTATTACACTCATTATCAAATCGTTATCGAAATGCATCCTCACAATGGAATTTCGACAAATAAATATAATATGTATGCAAGTTATTCTTGGAAAAAATATCGGATAAGTTATTGGATGATATATATCGACCACCATGTTTGGGTAAACGGTATTAACCCTCACAGAACAAATTTATTGGACGACCTAGTTCTTAGAACTCTTCAAACACCTTATTAAAAATTCTCGATTCATCAAACATAACAACATGATTTTCCTATGTACGTCTTTGATCTCAAGATATTAAATATACTCCATGATCTCATAGTTAATACGGATTCCAAATTATTTGTTTTCTTTATACAGTGATTTTTCGGAGCTTTTTATTTTCGAATACCCATTCTTGGCCTGTTCTTGTTTCTTCGTCAGACTCCAAGTTTGTATCCGTACAATAGATTAGGCGCTCATATTATTATGATCCGTTGTAATGTGCGTTGTTAAAATATCGACCCTGTTTAGGCAAAAAGGCTTATCCCTCAGTTTTTTGAAAAATGCTTTTATTTGAGAATCACAATCTACACAACTAAATATACGTTCTGTCAAAAGAAATTAAGCCGACAATGTCGAATTATTATCGAAATTCAGCTTCAGATTTTGAAAAAAAAAATAACTTACCAAATTTATACAGAATGGAAAAAAGCGTTAATCCTCAATTTTAATGATTTTCCTTTAATAAATTGTTGAATTATTAAATCAGGAAAACAAAATACCAATTTATTTGTCATCGTGCACTCAAGTTTGTGTTAATGCGACTTTGACTAAAATAAGAATGTCAATTCTCAGTGAAGAGTCTTCATATTTAGCTTTGAACTGAATTGAATTGAAGCTTTACTGTCAAGTAGAGAAAATTAATAATAAAATAGACAGTAAACAATAATGTATTTTAATCAAAAAATAATTCAATTAGACCGGCTTTGATTCGATAATACACCGTCATGTCTTTTATTAAATACTCGTATCTCAAACAAATTCCAATATTTCACAGTTTGAAAAACGCAGTGGTAAAGGTATCCATATAAACCTCTCATTCCTACGACGACCAACGATAGCTCATACTGACCCGACCCTCTACTGCACCGGACCAAAGTTTCCCCGCATGTCGGTGCAGTTTTGCAATTGCACCGGGAAATTCGAAGTCCGTTTCCGCCCGACGCCAGAATAAGTAAACGGTGGGAAAACAGCTTTCGAATAATTCAAATTCAAATTGTAACGGGAATTTCTGAGAGCTGTTTTCGAATGCATAATTAAACATGTGGCAGAAGTCATTTCGCTAATGACCCTGTGCAATGGAAATGTTTACATTTTATGCTGAATACCTGTAAATATAATTTAAATGCAAATTTCACTACTTAATAATAAATGAAAAGGTGTTTATTTACATATTTTAGGACATGCACGTTTTCACAAGTTCATAAAATACTTTGAAGTTTGAAAAGGTATGAACAAATTTTGATTCTACTGTTACTTGGAAGAAAATAATAATCAAAAGAATTATAAAATAGCCAAGTATATTTTATAGTTTTATTATTTAATAAATACTGATATAATTTTTATAAATATAGCATACTAACGTATAACATACTATAGTATGCTAACGTTAGTAATATTAATACAAAACTTTGAATTGTCCTGTTCTTATAACGGAATATTATTTTAAGTGATTTTTTTTAGCTTTATAAAGCTGTTTTGTTATTGGCAAATTTATAATAGTATTTATATGTTTATGTAACTATAATTCCAAATTAATTTTGCAACTAAGAATATTGTTTGATTTATTTTAATCGACTGTGAAGTTATTATTCATTTCCATCCCATCAATCTCTACTGAAAAAACTGATTAAACGAGAATCCAGGAAAATCATACTGCTGTCCATAGAATTAAGCTTAGAGAGACACAAATACACGTGTCATAGACATCATCATCGCATTTCAGGACCGTGGCTGGAAATTTCTGTGCCATATTTTTCTTTCAAGTACGTTTTTCAGATTTATTACCATCATTCCATAACGGGTTATTAATTATTATTGTTTTGACTATGATATGACAATATATAAGAATCAATTCATGAGAAGTTGTTGATATAATATAAATACTACATTTTATCTCAATAATACATATATAAAGAGATATGTGATTAAATGTGTCGATATAATACCAGTACTCACTAATAAATTAAGTATATATGACATTGTACTTATTTTTTAATAAATTTTCGATCTCTATTATATTTCTGTATTAAGTCTTACTACTAATCTTGATAATCTCGGTTTGTTGATCAAAATACTTTTCGAATGTATGTGATTCTCTTTTTAAAAAAAATGTTTTCAAACAATTTTCATCAACAATTAACAATAGGCAGTTATGATATTACTGAAACAATGGTGGATTAGATGATAATAAATTGAACGAGATTTATGAAACAATAAATTAATTATGTAAATTGATTGATCGATTCACTTATATACAAGCAATTTTAATATATCGACAGTATTTAGGCAAAAGGAATTAACCCTAAAAGAAAAAAAACACAGGAGGCACATAAAACATTTTTTAATGATTTTTAGTCAAAATCACATTAATACAAACTTTAAATGAATGACCTGATATTTAAAAAAGTTATTAGAAAAAAATCATTAAAATTAATAATCAATGCTTTTATCGTTTCCACACAACCTTAGTAGCACGTTCTTTTTTCCAAATCTAAAGCTCAATTTCAATAATAATTCGGCATTTTCGGCTTGATTCCTTTTGACAGGACATGTATTTTAGTTGGGTATATTGTGATTCTCGAGTAAAAACACTTTTCAAAAAACGGAGGGTTAAGCCTCTTTACCTAAGTAGAGTCGATATGTTTAGTCGTTATTTATTAAAAATTTCTAATATTTTGTACAAAATGGTTATTGTTTGAAAAATAGTTTCTCCGTATACGACTCGAAAACAAAATTTGACACAGCGGTCAAGAGCCATAAACAACAGACGTAATTCCTAATCAAGCGCCTAGAAAAAGATACGCTCGGGCAACGTTGCACCGAAGCGTTAAAAATCCTCATTAGGATTGACCGAATCGCAATTAACGGGCGCTCGCTTTGTCTAGCAGCGGCCCTGTAATCGAAACGCCATCGACCGAATGATTCCAAATTCAAATTTAAATTCATCGAATGGCGCGCTAATCTCCGGTAATCACAATCAGATACTTTTCAATCGTTTGGCAGTATGGCTGTTCAATGATCAACCGCCGTGACATCAGTGGCATCGCGCCAGTTTTTTCAATCCAATTCGATATGAAAAGTAAGTAATTATTGAAATAAACTCATACCTGTACTGAATTTAGTCTACTGTGAATAATTAGTGGAAATACATTATATTGAAAAAGTAACACAGTTTTTATATATATATATCCACAAATATGTATTATAGTTATGGGGTCGTCCATAAACAACGTAACGTTTTTTCTTCGTTTTTCACCCCCCCACCTCCCCCTCCATGTAACACCACCATTAGACATTCAGCTTGACCACTGCCTCTTCTCAAAAGTTACATAACTTTCCACATTAAGCGAACAAATGCCAGAAGCGAGTTAACTCGCACAACTTAAAACGTACTTTTCTAGAGAAATTAGCATATTTTGGATGATTTTAAATATAAAAATGCAGGCATTTGATTATAATATGGTCATTATAAACAAATACTGATAAAAAACATTCAATATATGTACTTATAAAAAAATATTTGTGTTCTTTTTTGCTTAAAAATTCACAGGTTGTGACATTTTATGTTTGGCACAGAAAAGTTTAAATATGAATGCAATTTATAATCAGCTCCTATCCACTTTTTGAGAGGGAAAAGTGTTAGGTTACAATAAAAATTAACCCACCCTCCCCTTTGTAATCCATGTAGATGTTGGTGATCACCCCTCCTTCCTCCTCAAAAGAGTTACGTGGTTTATGGACGACCTTACAACATTTTCAACTTATCATTCAACCAGTGAAAATTCAATCAATTATATACATCAATGAAATTAAATGGCACGAATTTTGTTTACTCAGACTAAATTATAAGTATTGATCCAATCGATAATATAGATAAGAACAATATAAATATAGAATTTATATCCACTATTTCAAATGCATGCGATAACTTTCTTAATTGAAAAAACATTAAATTATTAACAGTTTGAAATGTAAGTGTACGCAGTGAAAAAAATGAAACCGAATAATTTTTAAGTAGAAAGAATCACAGTCGAACAAATTATACAATCCAGATTTTATTCCGACCGACACAAAATTGATCAAATTATAAAATCCTAAATATAACAACGAATCACAATAAAGAATGTTTATTTTACAAAACACACCCAGTTCGTTAAATCTACGACTTGTTTGGGCTATGCCGATTTTTTTATCAAAGGTAAGGCCTAAATGGCATTTATTGCATACAAATCAAACATTTGTTTATTTACTCTAGCCAATCAACAACATATGTCGGCCCGAGATCGCGTCATATCGATCTAAAATAACTAACATGGGATTTGATATTTAGACTGGGAAGACCAAACGATTTGTAACCGTGGAACACTATCGATAAAAAATAAAATATTATTTACATAAATTCACTAGAATTTATTTGAATGTTTGATTATGACGTATTTCATTTTACGTATTAGAATAATGAATGAATACATTAGCTTGAAATGATTTCATCCATTTATTTTATTAAGACAACATGCTTTCGAGTGAAATATTATAATTGAGATAAAATATAGACCCTTAGATTTATGTTCCTCGTCTAGAAGAGTAAAGATGTTTTTAATATGCGCTTGACTGTCCACGAGTTCCACAAGATCATTTGCATATCCGATTACGTAAGGCTGACTCCACATTCTGTTTCAAGAGCTAAACAGCTTTCTCAGGACCCAATTAATATTTGATTTGTTTAATTCAAAATCATGTCATGGTGCTTAATTAAATACTTGCTTATTAGATTGAATGTCTTCTTAATACTACATAGACTAAATGAAATCTCAATAATAATAAAAATGTTTCCAAATGACTTGAAATCAATCAGTATCGACTATAATTAGAATTAGAAAAAATTAGATGTAACTAATAAAAATAGAAAATAAAATCAGTTTTTCGAATGGCTGCATAAGTTTTAATATGTATGTGAAAATATTTTTTATATAAAAATATAATACATATACTCCTATCATAATTCCTAATTAGTATTCGGAAAATTGCAACCGAATGTATGGTGACCATAGTTAAAGATATCTGTTACCGAAAATTTCGTCATATGCAACATATGGCACATGGGAATTTCATCACGAGGCATTAGCAAAGTTTGGCTCTACAAGTAGAAGTGAAACTACGAGTATTAAACAGTTCGAATATTTATGTCACAAAAAATATTTAACGTGGTAGCAGCAACGATACTGCCAAAAGTCACAACTCACGTTTCGGCAAATCCGCGTACTTGCCATTATTATATTTTTTCTACAAATTAAATTATCATTTTCCTTCTACTTAAGTCATATATCGCTCTTTGCCAGAGTATATGGAGGTCACAAATCGTGTCCGTGAGTTTTCTTGTATCATCTGATATCATGCGTAAACACTCTGCAGATGGTATTCAACGGCCAACAAAACGATGGAACCCATCTGAATTAAAAAAAGAGGCATACTCGATTTAGATGATAAGCCATCCAAGTCCAACATCTCTTTTTCACCTTTGATATGGATAAGAGGCCGCATGGTCCTTTTTCTGACCGCTTCATTTTGCGTATAATTGCACCACTAATGCTAAGAATGCTAAGCTAAGAATGCAATTAATTTGAAACTTTGAAAAGTGCCATGATTTTCTACGATAGAGAAGTAACGTCGTTTTCTTTGAGAATTGCCATCTCCAGTGATGTGCATACCTAAGTATTACAGTTACAGCTATCGCCACTTCTACTAGATGCTCACTCGGATAATTAGAGTTTAACAAATAAAATAAAATACTGATTGAAAACGAGAAATTCGACTTTCACAACATTCAATCACTGTTATCAAATCATTACATGAGTTAATATATTTAGTAATATTGAATATGGCTATGATGGTGGGAGGCCCCAGGTTCCATTAATGTAATAATGGCCGATTGCACAACAACTCTCCAGGCTTCTCTGTTTCTTGGTTTTTTTCCAACTATTGACACATAATCCTTCTGCATCGTTCATGGTGTTACTCACGTAACTCTTTCTGGGCCAGTTGAGTGCTCAATAGTTTTCTCAAATACAGAGTTTTAACAACTATCCGAGTCTCTTTACCCATAAAAACCATTTACTATATTGGAGCAAAATTTGTCGCGCAGCGCAGCTTCAGTACATATCGGTTTTTGGCAATAGGTTTTAGTATATTTTTTTGAATATCTATTTGGCATTTTCTTGTTTCTCCGTCGGGGTCGATGGTTTCACACCCAAACATCATTAGATATTTCATGGGAGTTTAACTTGTTCGATTTGATATGACATTGTTATTTATTATCTTTTATATATTCGATAAAAATGACGTAAATATGTTGTGAATATTTTCCTAATTAATGAGTTAGTTAATGCAAAATGATAAAGTTACCAATAAAAAATTATTGAACCTTTTCAACTACAAACAAGTGCCACAAAATGTACCTACATTCAATCAAGTTAAATCCATTAAAACCCAATATTAATTATTTACGTCAAACAATGGTACGTTTAAACTGACAGTCGTGGAATGGGTGTCGGTTGTACCTTTCGGACGAAACCGCGAGTGTGTCAGGAGTTTTACAGCTAGGAATAGGTAAACGAATGCGAGCTGTTTTCCGTTTGACAGCTCATGAATATTAATTAGTAGATTTGTACAGCTCGACTCAATGCCATTCAAGTCTGTCGGAATGAAAACGAAATTTCAAACAATAGTGGTTCGGAATTAATTCAATGCATTAACGTGATGCAAAATAAGGAATTTTGACTAATGTAAATTATGCAGATTAAACGCTGTGTTGTCATAACATGTACAAATAAACAATTAGATGATGAACTAACCCAACAATTCGTCTTCTTCATGAAATAATATTTGCTTTACGAGTACCTTCTTCCATCACACAGAAGCTAACGATAATAAAACCGTGGTGAAATAGTTAAAAAGTTAACAATTACTAACAATACTGGACATACACATTTTATTTTAAATGTATAAATTGACATTCCTATCAAAAAATTTCCCCGCAATAATATTTATACAACAATATTTAAAATTTATATGTAGTTATTATTTATCATATTAATGGGAAAAATTAAATTTTCGGAAAAGTTCATTTATCTATGAAAAACGAAATGTGTTCGGATCCTAATTTTCCTCATGAAATAAAATACACTCAATTAATAAGGGTCATCCATAAACCTTGTAACGTTTTTTCTTACATTTTTTACTTCCCCCCCTTCATGTAACACCATGTAGACATTCAACTTGACCCCTTCTTCCCTCCTCTCAGAGGTTATATAACTTTCCACACTAAATAAGAATGCATCTACGCATAGTTTTTAGATACAACATCTTGTCGTATTGAGCAAGTTTTTTAAAGAAAAAAAATATATGAAGTATTTAGATAAATATATAATAAAAATTATAAATTTGTGGTCCTCGTTAGGGTAGTGAATAGCATGCATGCCTAGCAAGCGGGGATAACGGGTTCAAGGCCCGTGCTGGTGGAAAGTTTTTTTCTTCAAATGTTTATTCATTTGTATTATAGCCAGGATACGAACCCGAAGCGGTTGAGCTAGTAATTGACAATTATTTACTTGTAAACAAAACTGTCAACCTGTCTTCAGACTGTGGAGATACATATGCTTCGTTTCGGAGCGGATATGGTTTAAAAAAAGTTTAAAATTAAAATAAAAAACAGAAAAGTAAAAAAAGAATTAACACCTCATACGAGTATATATAATAAGTCAAATTGCGTCACAGCCGAACTCCTTAAGAACAAAAATAGACAATTAGTTTTTTTAATATTATAGAAATGTAGAAAATCATAAATCACATCAACACGTGGTGAAAATAATATACTTAATACTCAGGTTATACTAATATATTTCTTTCGTTACAACGAGCTTACGCATTCAATATGTGTTAACATTTATCTGGTTCCACAAAAATTTTGGTTTTACAGAAATTTCTGTTATTTCGGAATGTGTCACAGCGGAGTTTAACTAATATCATACAAATTCTAAATAAACACTGCAGAAAATGGTTTATTTATTCAATATTGTTTAGTCTATCGCATTATACATGCAGGCAAATCAAATTCAAACGCACCATATTGCACGATACTTATCCGTGGTAATAAAATCAAATTATTGGAACTACGTGCAGAAATCGTATATGCTAGTAGATTTGATTAACTTTGAGCAAGTGTTGTGGAGGAATTGCACTAAAGGTGTGGAAAATTCATAGAAAAAATAAGCTGCGAAACCTATATATAAAAAATAAGCTACTATAATAAACCATAAGGGGTTATTATGATTTACGGTCTTTCAAAAGCATAAAAAATACAATACAATACAATACAATCCGAGTATTCCACAGTATTTTCATTATGACACACACACATAT